>NW_023611091.1:0-178787 GCF_013339725.1 Rhipicephalus microplus
TGGTGGGACCAAAGTTTTGGACCTGAGCATTGAAGGGTCATCTGTGCACTGCTTCGAGACGTCAACCATACCAGCGAAACTCGATGTGGCTCAGTATGAGGATAACTAACCAATCTCTTTTAGAAGACCCTGTGGAAGACAGGAACTGGCATTACAGCCCCACGCCCTCTCCGGCCGACCACGACGCGGAAACGTAGGGAGAATTTTCGGAGGGGAGGGGGGATGGGACTCATGCTTAATCTGATATGAGGGCCGGGCAGGCGGATGTGATTGAGCACCATTTAGTGCTCTGTGTGCTATTGCAAAACATTTTTTTTGCGGAGGGGGGCAAGGGTCTGGAGTACTACACCCTGGCTACGCCACTGGCGTGTCAGCTTAACGTCAGAAAATTTCGCCTAGCGCTGACAAAAAGAAATGACAATGTTGCGGGTTAAAAAACCTAATGCTCAGCTGCTGAAAAAAAATGTAATGCCTTTTCCTGTGTTATCTCGCACTGTGTCTCCACTCTAGTAGTTTTTCTTCTCTTTCACAATACGCGTACTTTTTGTTGTTTAAGGGTATTGTTAAAAACATAATCTAATAAATTATCCAAGTAGTACGTTCTGTCTCATTGCGGTGATACTACCGCCAAGTGCCCAAACTTCGGGCAGTACATGAACCTCTGCTAAGGACACTTACGTAAACCAAAGTGCAGGGACTTGATTCATTAAGCGTATCGGCCTTTCCCACTTTATGTCGCATATCGCGTATAACTTACACAGACCAACTTCACGGTAAGCTCTCTGTGGAAATAGAAAAAAGAAATGTTTTGTTTATATTGTGCTCAACGCCAGCGGCTCAAAACTGGGCTACCTAGGATAGAGATTAAGGCCTTCGACATCTCGCTTCACTCCTCCGCCGCCATTAACTCGCATTCATTCTCGTATCTCTCCGAAAAGCGTACACTCGCGAGTTCTTTCTCAACGGCACTAGTGACGAGCTCTCACTGCCACTGATGCATGTGTTGAGCGTCACTGTCAGCACTCTCATTTCAAATACCGCACCATGCGTAGTGGGCTGAGACATGCATGCATACATACATACTAAATACATACATGCATACATGCATAGTCCGGCTCGCTCTTCGGCCCAGACCTTAGGTATGCCAGGGGTTTTGTTCATCGCATCACGACTCGACTCGAGCGTCCTCCGGTGACATCAAAGCTTCATCGTTTTTCGTAGACACTCCGACATATAACTTAAGAAGAGCTCTATAGATTCCGCGTCCGTCCCTGCGTTCGTCCATGCATCCGCACCTGCGTCCATTCATGCGTCCATCCATGCATCTGTCTGTGTGTCGTTCGTCCATCTATTCAGCACTCCAAGTACCACCATCTCGCATCTTTTCATCATATATTCTCCATATAAAAGCACCGCCATCCAGCGGACATTTCAAGGACTAAACGGGAGGTGGCACATGCACACTTTCTTACGGCTTGTGCTTCGGGTTTACTTCCCACCTTTAACTACCTCGAGTTAATGGTATATACTAGTTCACTGTATTCATGGCTATGCGGCTCGACGCTCGCTAAATTTCTCTAAAAACAAGGAGGTTACACCCAGCGAGTATAACGTAGCAACCCTTTCTTGTCAGATCGTGCTCAATGTACATGCCAATAGCTGCTAGTGGGGATCGCAGCGTGCGCGTTACCTAAAGGCTGAATGCTCCTGTCTCTCATTCCCCCTTTGATCACTATCTTTTATTGTTCAACAACGCACAGAAGAAATCTCTCACCGGAACCACCTTGGAGGTCAAAATCGTAAGGACCGCTATTTCGGGTATGTGCCACTGATGGTTACGTACTACGAGGGACGCACAAGCCACGCCATAAGGAGCTTCGCCCCTGAAATACAAGTCAAGACCCTTAGGCAGATACAACCACTCATTCTAACGGGGGGGGGGGGGGGGGGGGCGCTTGAAGTACACTGGAGGGGGGGCGTGGTCATGATTTTTTTTCCCTTACACTAGCTGAAAAACTCTTTCGTAGCATCAATACTGTTAATGTGTGCTTACAGTGGTTTCACTCATTAGTCCTAGTTGGTGATACGAGGTGGACTACAAGCACGGTATTGAGGTGGAGGGGCTTTGGGGGGGGGGGGAGGTGATCGCCCTTATTACTCCACTCTCTGTATCCGCCACTGTCAGGACCACACGTAAATTAACTCAACAGTAGAAAAGTAGAACAGTGACGATAACTGAAATGGCGTACAACAATGGACAGTTTGCAATATTCTGCAAGTCGTCTTTCCTGTAAGGCTTGTTTTTTAACCAAAAGCTCTCGTTCACACACTGCTTTACTCGCTCATTGCACAGCGAAGGCACGCGAGCACAACAAAATGTAACTTCTCCGAATTTAAGCGAAGGCATGCGACCATAATCAACACAGCTCAAAGATTGGAAGAAAATATGAGTGTGAGTAATAAAAGACATCTAAATAAAAATATTGTGACTTTTTTCGTTGTGTACGGTTGAGCAGAGGCAAGCTGGTACGTAAGATGGCCTATGGCTATTCCAGATTAAATCTGAAAAACGACACAATTAGGGTGCCTTGATGCCCACGTGCTCCGCTCGCATCGAGGCACTCAAGACACAATATAATATTTCAGGACAGGTTATGATACCGCGAACAGGTTCGGAAATGTAAGATAAGCGTGATTTAGTCGGCACGTTTAGTCGGCACTGACGTGCCGACTAAATCACGAAAACTAGTGCAAAAATGCTAAAACAAGAGACTCTACGGTCCTTTCCATTGAAGCGATGTTTATAAAATGTTTTTCGGGATCTACTCAGTGGTAGTGTATTGACAGATTTATACAAGTGATTTCACATGTTAGACGCACATTTTTTGCAACTCCATCTATCTCGAGCGCAGGTGCTAGAAAACTGATTTTATGTTCGATCGAAGGCAACTGCGCCCCGCTGTTGGAGCGAAATCGCGGCCATGTACGTGAAAGAGCATCGTTACAGACTGCAATCACGTACAGAGAAATAGCCTTGCTGGCAGAACTTCTCGACTCAGTGGTACATCCCGCAGGAAAACAACCGCCCAACATCGCTACGCAAACTGACAACTACTATAGCATATCTTCGTGAAAGGACAACACAGTTATCGCTGTTTAACAGGATTTAACTGTTTAGACATCAAGACCATCGCTCCCACGATTTCCAGCTTCGTTTCCTGGTCGCACCACTCGAATTTACACGGTCAGATCTGCGCGGTCCGCGAATGCAGGTCCGTGTTTTTTCACGGAAGTGATGATATGCTCGCTTGCACGCTGCTGATGAAATTCGCGCGGTGATGAAAGCGGTTCCTAAAGCGGCTAGAAGTGGCGCGTTCGTGGCGTCATCTAGTGGAAAGGCAGAGAAGATCAAATGTAGCGCGCTATGTTTCGAAGTTTCGACATGGTTTGCTTGGACACGGTATGAAAGTCGCACGCAAATCGTCGTTCATTATACGTTTCTACCTCGCAATCACGGTCGTCGCGTCATTTGTGCGCTGTGATTGTCTGCGTGCAATAGTTGAATTGAGGGACAAGTCTCAAGAGCATGTGGCAAGTTCTTCCCGGCTCGGTCGTTCTGTCAACTGAAAGTGCGGCACATACATGACAAAGTGCATCTGCCAGTGCTCGGAGAAGACAGCTTAGTGATCAATTGGTGTGGTTTGATAATTTTTGACAACCGCTAAATTAAATCTGCCATGCTATAAAGTTAATGTCAGTATAAATTAAAATGTATGATAATGATCGTTGTGGTTTAACGTCGCAAAACCATATGGTTATGAGAGACGCCGTAGTGGAGGCCGCCGGAAATTTTAGCATCCTGGGGTTCTGCAGGGTGTCCCACGCAACTTTAGCCAGAGTTTAAAATTATGCCAGAACACGTAAATACAACGTGACCAAATGCATGTTGCTCCCCGTTGCCTGGAGTTAGACTATTTTTGGTGTCCTCAATTATTGTTTAATTAGATCTGTTTAATTAACTAACTTTTGAAGGAACGAAGACAGATAACAAATTTCAATGAGAAAGTTGTGGATCGGTTTGCAAAACGTCGAAGTAAATAGTTTTGAACTTTATATCTATTAAGTATTAATGTTTTTCTGCTTATTACAAATGTCCACGAAATACAGAAATATACCACGTGACAAACCCCCTCACGCGTCCGTGCGCGCGACGATTCTAGTGCTCCCTAACGTTCCGCGTACGAACGACACGCTTTCCTCGCACCGGTTCATGACGTCGATAAGCAGTCACAGCTGGTATCGTTTTTGTGGCCGATAGCAAAACGTGTTCATCGTAAAGCCACCACCATCGTTGTGGCCCTTTAGAGACAGCACGATGGCGCAAATGCTATGGCTGTTCGTACGCGGAACGTTAGGGAGCACTAGACTCATTGCGCCCACTGGCGCACGAGCGGGATTGTCACGTGGTATTTTGTATTGTAGCTAAATAACAAAATGGAGCGCCCTAGAAAACAAACAGGATCAAAAGAAGTGATCGATGGTACAGGCACACACTGAACACAGATTATTGAATTAAGCAACACATATACACCTTACAGAGATAGCACCCAGACTGCACAGTTTATCCCGCATGAAAACGTTAATCCTGGAACGCCAGCGGCTGAAAGCGACACCCCCACGGGTTTGAGGCGAGTAGGTTGCTGCTCCGGGACGTCCGAGCACGCCCGAGTCTTCCTTTAATTCCCCTACCCCCTTCCCCTTTTATGCGGGGTCAAGAATAAGATATCACTCACTTAGGATGAATCAATACTGCGACGTGCCGACCACGAGACAGTATCAACTAGATCAGGTAACTGTTAGGCTAAAGCTAAATAATATATAAATTAGAAGGCAAATATTAGGGTTCCACCATGTTTAGCGAGGCAATATTCTTTTAGTGAGACATACCTGTGGCTGCATCCCAGAGTACAGACACCGAGTAATTAAACATATAACTGGTTCCAGAGCTGTATGTAACGCGTTAAAAGGGATCAACTACTTGTAATCAATTACATATGTTTTTTGTAAGTTTGTAATATAATCGATTCCTTTTTTTCGAAACTGTACCATCCCGAGTATTTATATTACATTTCGTTATAGTTAGTTAGCGGCAATCATTTCCTTTCTTTCTTTTATATAATCAAGTTGTAACCGTCTTCTACGCTGTTCTGTTCCTGAAAAATATGCGACCACTCTACGGGGTTCTCCCGTCCTGCTTAGAAGTTGTGCAAACTGGCTTTTTTTTTAATGTGCGCACTTTTTCTGGGCTAATGTAAGTGCCACACATCTCGAAAATAAAAGATTCATTGTTCTCACTATGAATGCTAAGCTTCGCTAAGCAGTAATGCCAGACGCTTTGATGAAATTCGCCAGGTATAAGTTTAAGTTTTCGACGTAATATCCCTGTATATATATATATAATATATATATATATATATATATATATATATATATATATATATAATATATATATATATATATATATATATTTGGGCTGGTTAATTTTCACCCACTTTTCTGTCTTATTTACATTCCATTGGTTCTAATAACTCCCCTGTACATTCCTTGGCATTACTGTCTGTTAGATCTCAATAATATTGTGCCAAAAGACGGAAAAACGAGCCCTTAGGTACACACTTCTTTCCCTTATATATATATATATAATATATATATATATATATATATATATTATATATATTATATATATATTATATATATATATATATATAATATATATATATATATATATATATATATATATATACATATCTATATATATATATATTATATATATATATATATATATATAGTGGGAGTAATAATTCAATGGGCCAGTTAGTCTTCGTGAAGGTATGGGATATGGCACAACGGGAGCGTTGTCAACAAGGATAAATATATTTATTTCCCAACAGTTTCGGGAGGGGACCTCCCTTCATCAGGGGATGAGTTATACTGACATGAACTTCCTTGCTGCCGCGTCCCTCTCGCCTTGAAAGACGTTTGCGAGAGTGAGAGGGAACTGGAAGAAGGAAAAAAAAGAGAAAAAAACGAAAAAAGAAAGAAAAGAAAGAAAGTAAAAAACAGGAAGAACCACTGTCAACACTGGGAAGGAAGCCAACTGTCCGTCTACATCCACCTACGGTTCATATCACGTGCTGTTCACGTATCACGTGCTGAACAGCACGTGATATGAACCGTAGGTGGATGTAGACGGACAGTTGGCTTCCTTCCCAGTGTTGACAGTGGTTCTTCCTGTTTTTTTACTTTCTTTCTTTTCTTTCTTTTTTCGTTTTTTTCTCTTTTTTTTCCTTCTTCCAGTTCCCTCTCACTCTCGCAAACGTCTTTCAAGGCGAGAGGGACGCGGCAGCAAGGAAGTTCATGTCAGTATAACTCATCCCCTGATGAAGGGAGGTCCCCTCCCGAAACTGTTGGGAAATAAATATATTTATCCTTGTTGACAACGCTCCCGTTGTGCCATATCCCATATATATATATATATATATATACGAACATGTGTTATTAGAGGAACACCACCTGTATGGAGTGAGCGAAGTCCTTGACGTCACAGAAATGAGCGAATATTATTGGATGGGACACCTATGCGTTTATTACGTGTGGGATACAATTATGGCTGAGGACGTATCGTGTCTTCCTTCTTAGGTTGTCACCACATATAGTATTCCTTTTCTCGGAATCGCGAAATGGCGACAGGGCAGAATGTAGCGACCAAATGTTTCGTCCGTGCTTACAGAGATATTACAGAGTGGGTACCCACTAAACTTGACCCATGCAAGTACGACCTTGAAGGGGCCCTGCAACACTTTTTCAGCATGGTCAGAAAACGCTGCCGATCGGTAGCAGAGGCTCCCACAACACGGGAGCCAAATATTGTAGAGAAGCACGTGGCCTGGAATTCACAATAAATTATCAAGGTCAGCTAAGAATTGCTTTCTCTTCTCTCGACTAATTACGGAATATGGCCAAAAATCAAACGTAGCTAGCCCATCTATCAGCGATTGGCTGATTTGAACGCGGCGCGCTTGCTCGTTACCATGATCGCCGTGGGAGGCCACTACTTGTCTACGCATGTACACGTGATCACACCGACAAAGCCGCGCATTCGAAAAAAAATAAAAAAAGTGCTCAAGGTCATGAGGCACGGGTGACGTGTTTTGTTTGCCCCTCCCATTCGACCCTGCTTAGCTTCTAGTGCTTTCGTCGGGACGAGAGCAGAGAGAATGTGATTGCAGCGTGTGACAACTCTTTGTAACTCCGCTCGTACTGGACGGATTCTTAAAATTTTTGCGGCATCGGATTCACGAGGCAATAAGCTCTTCCAGTGCATTCATTTCATGGTTACTTGGAAAAGTGCTTCGGGGCCCTTTTAAGGGAAGATCTAATACAAGACCCTCAACTAGTGGCCCCTTTTCACCACCACCCCTCAGTGGGGGCGAATCAATCACAGTTAATAGGGGAACTAGAACAAGCAACCCTGCTCGAGCTTGGTCTGCCTCACGTGAAACGAAGAAGAAACGGAAAATTCTCGTGACGCCACGTAATCCTCGTGAAGGCGCGTGACACGTTCACGAAAGGCGCAAGTAGAAGACAGACCGCCTTGCATTTTGGTCTTCAACTCGTGGCGTTCCTGGACAGTGCAGTATAGCAGGCAACGTCCTTACCCGTTGGTCAAGTTTTGTGAGGTCGCTGCTCGCCTGCACACGGTGGTCCGAAAGGCTTGCCCACTCGTACCCCTGGTCAGCTGTCCGTTCGTGTTCGCCACCATCCTCTTCGTACTACGACCTAAGACACGGTAAGCCTTACGTATTGGTGAGGAACTCTAGCGTGTTCTTCGATTCACTGAGTTAAGTTCGCCAACCGGTTGCGAAGATAAACCTTTAAAGAGAGGAGGAGGGGGATGCCGGGCCAACGTTTCGACAAACGCGCTCGTTTTTCTCAAATCAGTGATACACCTTTTATCGCGATGGCACAGCGCATGCGCCGTTCCCCTAGCAAAGAAGTCGCGAAACGCCTCTTAACCTAGGAGTGCTTTGTTTAGCAGGTACCATTTGTCCCGGACCTTACCAAAACGCTACCATATAAAACCAGAGCGCAGTGCAGAAAAAATGGAATAGGTGGACTACTCACCGTAGCGCTTGCAAGAGTGCACTTCGTATGCCCTTGGCTGTGTGGTGCATAAGATACGACGCGTGCACATAGACACGGTGAGCTAGGACTCACTCGCTGGATTTCGCGCCGACCGGTTGTGCCCCCCGATCCCCGATGACAGCGCAGCTCTGGCCGACTGGCTCGCCCTACGCCATCTCCTGACGCCGACAAGAGCTCTCGCAGAGTGGTGTCCCGTCCTCGGACTTCTGCGACCGTGTCCATCTTTCCTATCTTCTCCTTACTTCCGTATGTGGCGGTCCCTGCGCCTTTCTCTCTCCCTCTTCCTACTTCTCTCTTTATCTCCATAACTTAAATTCCTCCATATCCTTTTTTATTTCCTCCTTACTCCCACTCCGTGCGCAGAATTGTGGTGGTGCCCTCCACGGAGAAGGAGGCAGTAACGGAACTGCGCTTATTTCTTCCTTTTACTTTTTCAAAAGTCGCCTATATCGACAACTTTTTCCTTGAAAAAAAAAACAAAAAAAACATTCGTCTAAACGTGCGCTCTAGCGGCACCCCATGTGCAAGGATTTTTGATGTCAAGCTTCCATCTTTTTCTGAACCTCTGCTTACCACTATGTGCAAAAGGGAGTAACAAGTGGGTTCAGATTTGTGGAACAGAATAGATGGAGTCGTTGCGCTGCAACGCCAGAGGATATTAAAAGAACAATAAGACTAAGAATGCTCAGGTAACCTCGGAAGACGTGCTTATGGACATATCGTCATTCTTTTTCCATGTAAACATCTCCAGTTTTGTTCATTTCAATACTTTTTGTGAGACCGATAACTAAATATGGTAACTACAGAATTTTCCAAAGCTGTAGTTGCCATTAAATGGTGCTAAAAAATGCGATAGTTTCTTGTCTAACTCGATTTAGTAATCTTCACGAATTTGTGTTCCTAGTAGTGCACGAAGGCAACGTTTTAATGCAGCTCTTTTACAGCAAGGAGTATTCGCAAATTCCGTAGAGTGTCACGCCGCTCCGCGGCCGCTAGCGTAATTTTTTCAAAGAGTATTGGAGTAGGGGTGGGGCAGCGGCGTTCATAGCATGTGCAGGTACGTCTTGGTTGGCGTTGGGCTTTCACTAGAACGTTTCTGTTGTAGTTACTGGGTGCACATAGGTGACTGCAGTCGTTGCATAGTCATCGTTTACGAAAAGGGAGCGTTTTTTAGACACAGCGAAATAACAACTGAGACGCTTATTCGTGTTTTTCTGTACCTGTGAGTACGTTTCGTGCCTCATTTTGCGTAAGAAACGCGGGGCACGTTTTGATCTGCTTGCCATTCGGCACTGACCTTTCGATTTGTTGCTATTCGCGTTCATTGCTTCGTCTTTGCAGCAAAGCTGTGACGTTTTTCGAAAATGCGTCAAATATATAAGCTACATACCTTCACGCCACAACAAGTGATGTGTTTGGAATTCGGGACATCGTATCCGAGTTTCTGAAGCGTCTAAGCCGCGCATAATATGCAACAGCAAAAAGGGTGAAGCCATCGCAAAGCAAAAAAAAAAAAACACAGTGCAGGCCGCATATGTGCTCAGAGATTCCGACCTTAACCGATACTCTCTCTGGGCGCCATATTGAACCACCCTGTGCGCCCCCTATAGGCTATGAAACTTGCGAATACCATTTCGCCTCCTCAACGATACTGTCTACAAATGCTACACTTGGTCTCCTACTACTCCTTTTAATTGTTCTTTTCAATGTCTGGGTATCAGCATGGGCATCGATAGTTGAGGGGGGGGGGGTTGCAGACCCGTGTGGCATCACTGCTGGGGGAGAGGGGAGCATTGGGGTAGCTTGGGGGAGGGGGAAGTGCTTGTGTGACTTGAGGCGCGAGCTGACCATTTTGGACCTTCCTGCCATGCCCAGAGGTACAGCTTTTTCATTCTAGAAGGCTTAGGCAGTTGCGACAGGCTCCGTACGCTTACCGCGGGTTTAATACTGTTCTTATATGAAAGGGAAGAGGGAAAGCATGAAAACAAGTTGAAAAGCAAATACAAAGATGTATGAATGGGGTATGGTATATGACCAGTTAGAAACCTTGTCACGTTATGCCAGAGAGGGTTTAAAACGAGTAACATTTGTAGTTTTCCCGCACAATAGTTTGCGTTCAATGCTTTGGGGCCGCCATCTTGGGCTAAAATCACGTCGAAAGAGAGAGAGAAAGATAAAAATAAATACAGGGAGGTTAGCCAGAGGAACACTCCGTTTGCTACTTTGTATTCGGAAGCTGCGTATAAACAAGCATCATGACAAAACATATTGACTACACGTCTAGAGCTGTGCTACAATCTCACTGTTAGTCACGAAGCGATGAAACCTTTTTACTGACGTCGTCGTGCCAGTGATGTTTGCGTACCAGCCTGACAGGACTGTTTAGTTATGTTTTTCAAACGATATTTCATTTGTTAGTCACATGAAGAACTTATTCATGTCAGTACTTGAATGCAATACGGTTACCCCTTTGTTTTGTTTATTTGCACACGTGTGGTTTGCATGTAGTAATTCTCTGTCATGCGTATTTATTTGTTCATTGTTGATTTTACACTGAGCATTGTTTCATTTTTGAAGGGATTTTGCGTTTACAGGGGATAGACGCCTTGTCGTCAGGCTTCGATGCTTTTTTCATGGTCCCCTTAACAAATTGTACTGCCTTGGTTTTGCTGAAATAATATTCAAAAATTTTCAAAATTTCTAATTTCTGTTATATGCGTAGTTAACCTTTAGAAGTTGTCGAATTAACCGACCTTGGAGTTTGGATCGCCCACTCAGTTGCCCCGTTTGTGCGCATGAATTGCAGACCACCGGTCGCATCGCCGACTGCTTCAAAACCTGACCCAAGGAGCAGGTTGCCATGGAGACCACGGGATGCTGGAGCCAGTTGGGCCTGGTGATGTGGCGCCAGGTGTGGCTGACGCGCGTGCGACGCCACTACCTGGTCACGCTGCTCGAGCTGACGTGCATGGTCTTCATGCTGAGCTCGGTGTGGGAGGAGTCGGTGGCGCCGTACCGGGCACGGCCCAACAAGGACCAGTTCTTCGACAGCGCAGACGCGATCGAGTTCTGGGGTCGTCCCAACGAGTCCTGGAACGAAGGAACGCTAGCATTCGCGCCCGACCAAGCTTTCTTCGCGGACCTGACCGCCAGGGTCTGCAAAGAGCTCGGTTCCAAGTGGAGTGAGTTGATGTGGCATTAGAAATTGACTGTTGAAGGCGTTTTGCAACACTTTTCTTAGTAATCATCAAATGTTTCGATAAAATAGTTGACTGCCTCACGAATCGGCTGCCGCAGATTTTGTGAAATACATGAAGTACGAGCGGAGTTAAAGGTTTGTCGCATGCTGTAATTGCATTCTGTCTTCTCTCGTCCCGATGAGCATGCCGGAAACTAAGCAGAGAGAGATGGCACAGGAGAAAGAAGTTACGTCACGTGTGCGTCATGGCCTTTAGCATCATCTTTTCTTTTGCTCTTAAAACACGCGACTTGCTCTCAGTGTGATCTTTAGTCCGGCCGTGCTCATGGTGGTCAAAACAGCCAATGGACGCGGGCTTTGGGTATATGGCGCAATCATTCGGATTTGCCGCATCATTTCACGAGAGGAGGGAGTGATTTCTACGTGACTTTGAGAATTCTTCGCAAATTCGAAGCCGCGTGCTGCATTGACATGTTTGGCTCAGGTTATCTGAATCCTCGGCAAGCATTCGGCAGCATTTTCAGCCTTGTGTACGAGAAAAAAAAATAGGTAAGGATAATTCAGTGATAGAAAACAGAATAAGAAAAAGAAAACGTAGCCGGGCATTGAACAGTTTCTCTGAAACGTGTCAAGAATTACGTATGCAGCATTGCTGTTTACCTGGAAAAATTTTTTTTTCTGAGATACAGCAGTCGAGTAAACGCTAACGCACCCTTCACTGATATGCACGTAGAAAGCTTCCGTAATATCCCTCTCTGTTTGATCAAAAGATCTGGGCCAAAACTTTTGTGTCGGGACCAGATTAGCTGGAACTTGGCGAGCAGTGCACTGCCCGTTTCTGGTCTTTCTTCCGTAACGTCATTATGACGCCACGAAGCTTCCACAACTCTCCACATAAATGAGAAAGTCGGAATGTGTTTTGCCGCAATGAATCCTGCCTCCAGAGATCCGCTTCTGGACGCACATCTCGGAGGCCTTGCATGAACTGCGATCACGTTAGCACTTGAATTGGGTTTAACGCGGCAGCACACCAGACGCAACTCGAAGGTGGGTATGCATTCCCTGCATTGTATTTCAGACATGTCAACCCGTTCATATGCAAGTGCAGCCTTGTCAAGGTCTTTTAAGAGCGAGTCCTGCTGATCTACATTTCATCGACTTTCGTTCTCTTCACGCTGAACTGGGAATGTGTGTTAGTTGCGTCGACGTGGCCAAAAGTGCAGTGACACCACGGCTTGCCGCATGTGTGGAGTGGACATGTCCACTAGATGGACACCGCAAGAATAGCTTCTTTGGGTAGCTTCGCGAGCATTGACTGACAGTCGGTGTGTAAGTGAAGAGGAGAACGGTGACGAGATCTGGTGAGACAGAGCATTGACTAGAGAAAAACTATTGATTCGGTAGTGTGGCGCTGGTATAGCGTTGATAACAAAAAAAATGGATACCTTTACAATCTGGTGAGCCTGGTCGATAAGGTATAGGAGTCGTCTGTGTAGACGTGGCGGGGAGGGTGTGTGTGCAAGGGACATGACATAAGTTGTGGTTGGAGAGAGTTTAGTGAAAGGGAAGCAGTAGCAGATAGAAGGACGATAAAACTTCGGGTACTTCGCGCAGCCGCTATAACCTTTCCCTTTCCCTATAGAATTCTCTTGTGGCGTGTACCGGCCCATGGGTCCCCGGCTCCGCGCCGTCGCTCGCTACCATCTGTTGGGTTAACTGTTGCCTTTTTTATTTTTAGTGAACTAGTGGTGAGTAGAAAATCGACCCATTTCCGTGTCACATGCTGGTTTATCATGATGATAAATTTTCGATAGGCCACACAGGCAGATATTCTCTAGTCTTAGGCAGCTTCCCTGTCAAACGTTCTCCTACCATTCGCGCGAAAACCAGCTGCCGCGACCACCTTACGCAGGTAACTGAGGGCAGGCGCTTGTTTCTGCGAGCGGAGCGGGCAGTTTTAAAGACTACAGTCTTTCTTGGAGACCTTTGACGCAAAAATTTTGGTCTGTCTGTCTGTCTACCTTTGTCTGTTTGTCCACTCTTACCAGCATCGGGTACTTTAAACGGCTGACCCCATTCGCAGCGACCACCAATGTTGCTCAAGGTTGAGCGTTCATGCTTGTGCAATTGTCAATTAAAAAACAATTATTGCGCATGTTTGGGGCACCATAACAACACGCATATATTCTGCGTATGCATCTCTTACTAGAAAACGCATGCATAAGTAATTTTAAGGACCGTAGCGCTTATCACGCTGTGCTTACCATGCAACGCTTGCACGGAACGGGAAGTGTTTCCAACGCTTTGCTAAGACGAGATGGTGGTGGCACCTACCCGTCGCCTCGCGTTCTACACCTTATCACCTCTGAGACGGGCGCGCACGACCACGTGCTTTGTTTTCCAAAAGAAACTGCCAGATGGCGCTCATGGCTCACGTGCGACATGACTTCATGCACTCGTCAGCCTCCGCGGCCCTCTTGAGGCACTATAACGCAGTGCCTCCAGAATACCATTCACCGATTTTCTTGCGCAGAACATCAAATAAATGTTTTGTTCACTCTCTCCACACGCAAGACTATCGTCTTTCGACGACATTTGCAGATACTAAGTAGATACGGGGCCAATTTTTCCTTTTTTTTCCTGGGCTAACCGAGAGCATCCATGCGCAGCGCCGATGCCCTTCAAGGACGCGCACGAGGCGGCGCAGTACGTCGAGGACGGTGCGTCATCGGAGACCGCCGGCCAAGAGCAACTGCGTCGCGTGGCCGTGTGGTTCGAGCGCCCGGAGACCGACCGGCTGACGTACCACGTGCGCATTAGGAACGCCGTGTTCGACCTGCGCGACGACTACAAGCGCAGCCTGCTCGTGCCAGGAGCGGCCGACATCGACCTCCAGGACGAGATCAGTTGAGACACTCATTGTCGGCCTTGCGCCAACATTTTTGACACACAACCGAGTCTCTGAAACGGAACAAAGGGCAATGTTGAATTTTCGTACAGCCTTTCTTGCGTATTATCTCGGACCAAGAGGGAGGAAGTGAAAGTATGTCCGCCATGGTGGGTCAGTGGCTAAGGTGCTCGGCTGCTGGCCCGAAGGTGGTGGGTTCGAACCCGGTGGTCGCATTTCAGTGGAGGCGAAATGACGAGGTACTGTGTGACGTCAGTGCACATTAGACAACACCAGCACGTCGAAATTTCCGGGGCACTCCATCACGAAATTCCATATAATCACGTCGTGGTTTTGGGACGTAAAAGTACAGATAATATCGTAATTAAAATGGGAAAGCTTGCACGTGATTTCACGAACGCACATGTCTTCAACTTAGCGCTCGAGAAAGTACTTAGGGGCCCGGAAAGAAATCTGCTAGCGCGGCTGGTATTCTTCGCCAGTTTACAAGCTTGTATTTATTCCCATATGGGTTGTCACTGACCATATAGTTCCGTAAAGTGCAGCTAACACGGAGACTAGAGAAGACACGAGGCTATAAACGAGCGCTTACTGCAGCAAAGATTTCCATTACACCGCACGCGGTCCCACTTCTGTCGATTCCCGTCACACACGCGCACACCGCTTGATTGATACTTTTTTTCGCGGGTAAGCTTGTCGCCAACTGCAACTCTCGCTAGGTATTTGATAGTTATTTTTTTCCGTGTTTACAAGTCTCCCTCTTGACGACCGAACCTGTGCGACCCATGGCACGCCCATGAGCCGGCGTCGAGGCAAGCCGTTGACGTCCCCTCATGGGAGGCCTAGGCCTGGCTACCTAAACCTGCTGGTTTCTTATAATAAAGTTTATTCTTCCTCCTTTACAAGTTCTTGTGAAAGATGCCAACAGAGACGAATGCCCTCATAATAATAATTATTAGGGTTTTACGTTCGAAAACCACCTTGTGGTTGTGAGAGATGCCGTAGTGGAGAGCTCTTGAAATTTCGACCACTTGGGGTTCTTTAGCGTACGCGGGCCTCCACCATTATCGCCTCCGTCGAAAATGCGGGCGCTACGGCCGGAATTCGACACCTTGATCGGCGTGCCAGCCGTCGATCCTTATAACCGCTGGTCCACTGTCACGGGCAGAGGCTCTCAGAAAGGAAAAACGTTGTGGTTCGTTGGTAGTTTATAGTACTTCAGAACCCATGGTGGACTTAATGAGCGCGTGAGACCAGATGAACGGAGGATAAGCGCGTGTCTTCGGGGTGGGGGTGGGGGGGGCAGCAGAGCACACTTTTCCCGTCCCCCAATTTTGACCTCGTAGAGGTGGGGCGAAGAGCGCATACGTTAGCAGCCCTAAGAGGGAGTGCATTTCGTTGTAGACACGTAGCGTAATGCTTGAATTGACTATGAGAAATTCGTTTTATTTCATGCAATTCGCTCGCACTGTTGCGCATATAATTGATTCCGCAGCCTCCCCTTCTCTCTCACCGAGGGCAGATGGGGAGGCTTCGCCACTGAACATTGGCGGAATGCTCACGTTTCTTGAGTGCGCGGCAGTCGAGCAGCACCGTCATCAATGGGGATAGTTAATTGTTATCTGAGCCTTTGCCACAGGGTGGGGAGGGGATCTTCAAGAGTTTCAGCACCTTTTGCCACCACAATTCTAGTTCTTGCATCTGTATATATGTACGCGCACGCATGCGAACGCTAGCATCAACTGGGACAACGTATATGTTGAGTCCCCCACCCCTAACGACTTCGCTACCGTCCTCTGGTTCAGAGATACGTGTATTTAACAGTTCATTATGCTCCCTTACCTTGCGATATACAGAATACTCGGAAACATCCCAGTATCGATCTCTTTCGCAAATTATATAAGTGTTCGCATGAAAGTCCGCTGTTCACACGAAACTAATAGCCAGCAATATTACTCAAACGAATCTAAATTAGCCAGCAACATTGCTCAAACGAATCTAACCCTCTTTCGTTTCACGTTTCAGCATGCATGCATGATAGGTTATTCGCAGCTTTAGCATACCTCGAGAAATGTAGACCTGAAAGTCCTAGTTTAGAGGCTGATACTTGTGTCTATGTTAACATTTTGCGGACCTCCTATTTACCGCGATTTTTATCGACGGAATTTCTCATGTCTGAGCCAACGTCCACGACATGCATGCGGGGTCGTCATATTCCTTTTCAAGAAGCAAAACGAACTTCGATTTTCAAAACGCCAATTGCACTTTGACTGAAACTGAGTGAAACGCAATTTTTCGTTACTGACAATATGGCCGGGCCTGCTCTAATGATTTTTTTTATTTACCTGTTTGTTCCTGGCCCTTTGAATACCTTAAATCTGCATTGCCGTTAAAATCTATATAGCACACTATCGCGATATTCAGAGGTAAAATTTGTATTTGGCTCTTATGCATCGATATATTTCGTGTGGGCTAGAATCAGAGTGTAAAACATGTCTTGAACGATTCGAGTGCACGGCATAGCAATATTTTGAGATAATATAACGTCTTCCTTGTGCGTCCGTCGCGGCTAACCTTCTTCACACGGGCATATGTGATGAATAGACTTGCTTAGAAAAAAAAAACGTTGATGATTTATAGCCCTATGCACGCTACAATGGGAGAACGCTTAGCTCTCCCAATTACGACGTCCACCCTGTAGAGGCGCGTTTAGACAAAAAAGTGGGTAACTACTGTGAGTATTAGGTACTCTACTATGGAAGAGCATAAAGCCGTCCCGTGAACTTCTCAGTTATCTGTCATTCTTGGTGAGAGGTGCACTATTCTGCACTGTCGACCCCGTTTTAATATTCTTAGCATCTGTGAACGCCTTGAAAAAGGCTCCAGTTGCTTGGCATTGAGTGGTGCTTCAATCTTTATTTCATGTTTTCTTTATTTGAAGTATGCCGTCCTGGAGTGAAACAAGGACATGGTACAGTAGCGCTAAGCTCGAAAATGAACGTCAAGAGGCGAAAAGAAGTAGGAAGGCTCGTCTCCGACTTTTTATTGTCCAACATCATGTCCTTATGTATATGTCGACTCTCCCTGTGTTTTGGAGGACCAAATAAAAGTTTATCTAATCCCAAGAGAAAGTAATTATGGAACGTGAACACGACAGCAAAGCAACTATAGTCGGTTACAGCCCAAGAATACATTTAAGCACCCAGCCACCGACACACCCAGGCAGAATTTGTGTGTTTCGATAAAATGGTTGATGATTTTAGGCACAATGTACTCTATACTTTTTGTGTTTAGAAAAAGTGTTTAACGATTTAGAGTACACAGTATTCTACTTTGTGGTTAGAAAAAGTAGTTAACGATGTAGGTTACTGAGTACTCTACTTTTTATACAGCTACGGAGCTACGGGTGGTTATTTACGTGACGTAAGGCAATTGTAGCGAATTCATTCATATTACTTGGCCGCACAGGCTCATGTTCAATTTGCTAGTTTTCGGTAAAAATCTTTCACTTCTTGGCAATTTTAATCAAGCATTTCGACTTCACTGCTCTGCAAAACGGAATGTTTTAAGCGGGAACGACTAAATTTTAATGTACATTTTGCGTAGTATTTACATTACCAGAAAAAATGCGTCTATGGTTAGAACAGAAATCACCGATCGTGGCTCTGTTTCGCAGCTGAGCGACTGGCGTGTTGCCTTGGTGTCGCAGTACCGGGGGCGGTGCGTGTATTTGTTCTTAGGGTGTAATCAACTGCAACGAAAACGGATTTAACGAGTCATTGTTCGTTGTTTCGGTCACGGTTGTGGACGCAGCGCTTTTAGGGGCGAAACAGGGAAGTTTATCGCAAACTGGTAACAACGTTTCAGGTGAGTACAACTGTCTGGTGTAACAAAATTACTTCAGTGGCGTGTACAAACAATAGAACATAGACAGGATGTAACACACAGCACTTTCAATATTCTCACAGATCACGAATCACTCAGAAAAGAAAAAGAAAAGAAACGCAAAAAAGACAGTGAATTGGAACAGATTCACATATTACGTGCGACAAGAAGCAATTTTACCCCGACTTAAAACGGCAGTAAAGGAAGTACAATATTCCCGTTCCGAACTCCAAGAAAACGTGTATGCCACCTTCTGATAAATGCTTCTTTTACCCCGAGTTTCCATCTGTTCGGTAAGGTACCGAACCATGATCATTCTAATCTTCTATAACGCTGGGTATGCAGCTTGTACAATAAAAAATTCGCAGCGTTCGCGTTAACTAAAGCCGAAGTCTCCTGTCTCTCATTTCCCATTAGCAGCCATTGGCATGTACGTTGAGCACAACGGACAAGAAAGGGTTGCTACATTATACTCGCTGGGTGTAACCTCCTTAGTTTTAGAAAGGTTTAGCGAGCGTTGAGCCGCAGGGCCATGAATACAGTGAACTAGTATATACCATGAACTCAAGGTGGTTGAAGGTGGGAAGTAGACCCGAAGCGGAAGCCGTAAGAAAGTGTGCGTGTGCCACCTCTCTTTTGGTTGGTCCTTGGAATGTCCGCTGGATGGCGGTGCTTTTATATGGGGAATATATGATGAAAAGATGCGAGATAGCGGTACTTAGAGTGTTGAATAGGTGGACGAACGGACACACAGACAGATGCATGTACGGACGCACAGATGGCTGCACAGACGGATGGACGCATGGGCGGACGCAGGGGTGGATGCATGGACGAACGCAGGGACGGACGCACAGATGGACGTGCGGACGCATGAACAGACACACGCATGGACGGGCGGACGGACGCATGGACAGGCACACAGACGGATGCATGGACGGACGGAAGCAAGAACGAATGGACGGACGGATGCTTCGCTCCACTATCCATCATTCACTCCGTGGATATGCTGCCATTTTTTAAAGGACTCAGTGTGATTGGAACAGATGCAGGATTTTGCTAATTTTTTCGTGACAATCTGCCTGATTGAGTTCTCGTTACAAGAAATTGTCCCATTTTGATTTCAACTGTGCTAGAAGTTAGACACTTAGACATGCTTTACGCTCCCGTAAAGCTTAGTTCAGTTTCGGTTTCTGCATTGGCTCTTAAAAAAAAAAAAGAAACACCGCATGTATTAGGAGCATCTATTAACCGCAGCATTTTTTCTTTCTTTCTTCCCAGGGCTGCTGCTTCCGCTGCAGTATTTCGTCGAATCGGCGTACATACAAATGATAGCCGAATCCCTGCAGAAACCAATCAACGTAAAGGTTAGTGTCACGGCGAGAGAGACAGAAATTATATCCTATCTTATCGCCAGGCCCATTGAATGTATTTTATTTGTTTAAGTTATTATTTAAAAATTATTTTGCCCTCAGGGCCGATGGAAGAGGAAAGTTGTATATAAAAGGGAATCAAGTAAATAGAACAAAAGGTTGCTACGAATTCGAGTCCCTTGGGTAGTTGTTTAACAAAGTATCGCTTATCTTTTATTTTGAGCCACAATGACTACACTTTTTTTCTCAGTTCCACTAATTTAATAGGGCGGCTTCGCCGGCTGGTTGGTTCCAAACTACAGCGTCAGTGTGCGGCTTTGTGCGACAAATTGACGGTGAGAAACAACATGTGAAAATAGTCAAAAGAATATGGTCTTGTAGCGGGCGATGACGCCGGTGATTGCGATAATTTTATTTGTGTGCGCATACCAATTCGTATGCCGAGGCGCACGGCGCAGACCAACATGCCTCACGTTCTCTCCGGAGGGCCGCGGAAGATACGCAGCCACGCCCCTTTTGGTTGTCGCTTTCGAAGCCTGTTTTTCTTGGAAAATAAACTAGTCTTGTCCCAAACTTCAAGGAGTGTAGGTGGCAATTCGTATGCTTGGGGAACCGATATGATAGCTTAATGTTTCCGGCACACTGCATTCGTTTTGGCCAAGCCGTTATGTAGTTGTTGCTTTAGCGAAAGAGCTACAGCATTGAGCTGGCACGACCGCCCTCTACGTTGCGCGAAAAGCATCCCAATACTCAAATAAATTAGGCGGGCGTATCTATGGAATGAGCCTAGAAGCGTCATAAAGCGTGAGCAGATGTCGCCCTTTAGAACGAGCGCGAAACGGATATTAAACTTGGCAGACCCCGCCGGTAAACTGGTGCTGCTCCTCAGTCCACTTGGTTTTTTTTTCTTGCAGTTGTGAATTGTAAAAAAAAAAATAGCACTGGTGCCATTAACACAGTGGCAATCGTTGCAGGCAGCAATCGCTTGTGTTTAATAAATGTGCAATTTTTAGTAGCAGGTGCAGATCTGGTCTATGTCGTGTACACGACAAACAAAACTGAAGTTAAACCGTAAGTTTGTATGCCAACCAACTATTTACAACGCAACCAACATGGCGCAGTGGTTAGTGTCTCCGAATGGGGAGCTGCAGGTTGCACGTTTAATCCTCCGTGGCTGCATTTTTTTTCGGGATGGGTGTTTTTTATACCATTTTTTATAGAATTCTTTTTTATTTTTTGTGACAGCTCGTCACGGTGATTCTGACGCCATTTCGCACTCAAGCGTTGCCAGCACTGCAGAACCCACCATATCCCACCATGTGCCATGGTGGGCGTTTCCCACCATTCACCCACTGCATTAATCCACTATAACGGTGGCTGGTGGTTTACATCATGCCCACCATTAGTTTTTTTCCGATATGGTAGTGTTTCTTCTAGATGCGCGTCGGCACCCCGGGTTACCCATAGAATATTATCATCTGCATAAAATGTGTGTTGAGTCCCGGTATCTCCTCCAGCCTCGGCGGTATTTAATTAAGGCGAGGTTAAACAGGAACGGCGACAAAACTGAACCCTTAGGCGTCCCTTTGACTCCCAACGCGAATGAGTCCGATTTGATATCTCCCCAATGAAATTATCTGAGGTTCCGCCCTTCAAGAATGTTCTGATGTATTGGGATGTCCTGACCCCTGGGCCAATTTCCGATAGATTTATCAATATTGCCTTATGCGAAACATTGTCGAAAGCTTTATTCAGGTCAAGCACCAATACAGCGTTGGTGCCCGTGCTAGGATCGGGATCGACTACATCATGTTTTAACTGTATCATGAATCTGTGTGGACAAATTGTCCCTGAAACCTATCATAGTTGGGGGAAAGATGGCTTTGTCCTCTGCATAATTCTGAAGCCTGTTGAGCACCACGTGCTCCATCAATTGCCCACGCATGATGTCAGCAATATGGGGCGCTGGTTTTCCAAGCAGAGTTGTCTTGCCTGGCTTCGGAATAAATAAATCCTAGCATGCGACCATTGTGCTGGGATCTCCCCTGCCACCCAATACTCATTTATCAAGTCAGTGATCTCCCCGACCGATTTGAAATCTAGGTTTCTCAGCATTTTATTAGTAACCCATCCGGACCTGCGGCAGACGTAGTACGCTGCTGCCACATGGCAAACTCCACCTTCGCATTGTGAACTCTTCATCTAGTTCTGAGTTTTTCCACCCCCGAGTAGTGTGGTAAGCAACCGTCTACTCCATCAGTTATGTACCGATTCCGGAGTTCCTGTATAACTCTCCAATTAGTGCCTTCAGTATTGATGCATTACCCGAGTCATTTGTCCCCATTGCGCAAGTTTGTTGCTGCCGGATCCAAAAGATGCCTTAACAGCTGCAATGTCTTTTTGCATTCAACCTGTCCATTCATGCGATCACAAATCTGGCCACACTGATTGGCTTGCAACTCAATTGTACAATTTTCGATTTTACGATCTAACTTGGCAGTCCTGCGAAGGATGCCATTATGTTTTCGCTTCTTCCACCTTCTCAAAAGACTCGCGTGTGCTTCCCACATGTGTAATAGTCTCGAGTCAGCGGTAAACTCCTCCTGCTTCGACTGGCACTTCTACCGTGGTATTATTTACATCCTCCTTCAGTGCCTCTACCGATGCAACCAGGTCATTAATTTCCCGTTCACAGTGTCTGCTCTGTTTTTCCTAATCTGTCCCAATCTATAATTCTATGCTCCCTCACTTGTCCTTTATGCTTCGCAGCAGCTAAACGTCAGTGGAAAAGATATAGTGATCACTTCCTAGGCTTGTCCCGTGTTAATCCACATTGCATTACTGATGCCTCTAAAGAACGTAAGGTCTGGAGAGTATTCCATGCTTATGCTGTTGCCTATCCTCGTATGATCTTGTGGATTGTTTAACAGCGTCCATCGCAGATCCCGGGCAACTTGCCAAAGCCGATTGCCATTTGGGCTGGCTCGAATATAACCCACTCCGGGTGAGGCACATTGAAATCTCCTACCACTATAAGCGGAGCGCGAGCTGCTAACCGTTGAGTTTGAATCAGGAGTTGTGGCAAGCCCAATCCTTATCTTTTGGAGAACTATACACATTAGTAAAAACAGACTCTTGTCATACTTTCGCTTAGGCAAAATCTCTAGCAGGACTAGTCTTCCCTGCTGCTATCTACGGAATGCTGAATGGCAGTGATGTTGCGATGGACTAGCACGGCTGTGAAGACGCGTGATACGCCCCTTAAGTGAATTCCTGGCGCTGTAAATGCCTTAAATTCCAGGTAATTTACGGAACCACTAGGCTCCTGTAAGGCTATTATGACTGGTTTACTGTCCAGATTTGTACGTGCAACTGCAGGTTACCCCAGCTTTGACGAAAGCCCCTGCAGTTCCACTGCCAAACCTCAATTTGCTGGCGAGGCGCCATGATGAGGCACCAGGTTGACTAATGGCACTTGGCCATCCACGGGAGCAGTCTTGCCTCCAATAGAGTAGGAGGGCCAAAGCGCGAAAATGCACGCGACAAGCGACGAGCGATGGCGACGTAGATCGTTTTCGCGCGATCAGTCGCTAGCGCAGGCAACCTCATTCACGCGACGGCTTCGGCGAGCGAACTCCACTGTTGCTGGCAAGAGGCCGTCTACTCACACCAAAAGAAACCGCGTAGTGAGCGGTATGCAATTTAAAAATGAGATATATTGTTGTGTAATGAAACGAAAGTGTTTTATGAGTGCCTTGCAGCACTTTTTATATGCACATGCGTAAACATTGCGTTTTTTCTTATTGCGCATACGTGGACTCGGGCAGGGTCACGTGCACCAATATAGTCTTTGTCTTTTCCGGTTTTTCGCTATTGGCTGCTTGAGCCCAGCCCTTCCAGGCGATGAGCGACGGTTTCCAAATCTGGAGAACCGAGCAATCGCGCGAAAACGAGCACGCGACACGTCGCGCGAACGCCCTGTTTTGTCGCTCATAGCATCGCTCGTCGCTGTCGCGTGCATTTTCGCGCTTATGAGGTTTGCTCTTTAAGCTGCTGAAACATGCCCATGACCTGGGTTTGGCAATCCCTAAATTCAGTGGAGAGCATCCGAGACGCTCCTCTATGTTTCTAATCTGGCTTCGATCTTTTCGACTCGAGCCTCCAACCTATCCTGTCTTTTCTCTTGTTTGCCTACTTTATCCGCAAGTGTTGTACATCCGACTTAAGAGCTAATGACCTTAAAAACAGCTGTGGCATGTCTACTGGTGACGTTTCGGCTAATCGTTTTGCGTGAGCTACCTCATCCTCGCAGTGGTCTCTTCACTGTCCCCCGATTCTCCACTTCCATAGCTGCACTCTCCTGTACGCGAGCAGACGCCTCTTGCGTCGCTTTCTGTAGGCCTTGCACTGCTGGTGCCCGTGTCCCCTGCCGTTGATTGATGCCTTTGTAAGATAACAAATGTGATACCTTTCACTTTTTCGTGTGGCTGAAGAGCTGAAATAACTGCATCATCTGACACGTACGGCGGGAGGCAGAACACACTGACCAAAACGCTTGGCGCCCCGACTGCCTCAACTTGTACCTTTTGACCTTGTAACTTGAATCCTTGGTTTACCATCAACTTGCTTGCTTGTGCAGCCAACCGAGCCGCAACTAGGAACTTCGAAGCTCCGAGATGTTGCAGGAACAGCAACCCTTCACTCCACATGACGTCTTCGAGGCCATCGATGATCTCGTCGACGGACGCCGTCCCCTCCGAGACGGTGAAGTTGAAGCAGTGCTCCTTGAGCGGGAGCGCCACAGGCCTTGATACCATCCTTGCTGGTCCCGGCAGGGGCCGACGACGATGGAATCAGGCCTCAAAAAACTGGCTGGCGAAGTCGCGAGTGGACACCCGGCAGCAACGCCGCCGGAACGCTGACCGCGTTGAAGACTGGAACGCCGAAGCTCCTTATAGCGGCACCCGTTCGTCTGTCGTAGCCGTTGTAGTAGTGCGTAACAAGTATAACATTTTGACCTCCAAAGTGGTGCCGGTGAGAAAATTCTTCTGTGCGTTGTTGAACAATAAAACATAGTGCTCAATGTACATGCCACTGGCTGCTAAGGGGGAATGAGAGACAGAAGAATTCGGCTTTTAGTTAAAGCGCACGCTGTAAATTTTTTATTGTTCAACAACGCATACAAGACAGAAAGGGTTGCTACGTTATGCTCGCTGTGCGTAACCTCCTAGGTTTTAGAAAGGTTTAGCGAGCGTTGGGTCGCAGTGCCATGAATACAGTGAACTAGTATATACCATGAACTCGAGGTGGTTAAAGGTGGGAAGTAGACACAAAGCGCAAGCCGTAAGAAAGTGTGCGTGTGCCACCTCTCGTTCAGTACTTGGAATGTCCACTGGATGGCGGTGCTTCTATATGAGGAATATATCATGAAAAGATGCGAGATGGTGGTACTTGGAGTGTTGAATAGGTGGACGAACGGACACACAGATGCATGGATGGACGCACAGATGGCTGCACGGACGGGCGCAGGGGCAGATACATGGACGAACGCAGGGACGGACGCACAGATGGACGTGCGGACGCATGAACAGACGCACGCATGCACGGGCGGATGGAAGCATGGACGGTCACACAGACGGACGCATGGACGGACGTAAGCAAGAACGAATGGACGGACGGATGCTTTGCCCCACTATCCATCATTCACTCTGTGGATATGCTGCCATTTCAAAGGACTCAGTGTGATTGGAACAGATGCAGGATTTTGCAAATTTTTTGTGACAATCTGCCTGCTTGAGTTCTCTTTACAACAAGAAATTGTCCCATTTTGATTTCAACTGTGCTAGAAGTTAGACACTTAGACATGCTTTACGCTCCCGTAAAACTTAGTTCAGTTTCAATTTCTGCATTGGCTCTTGAAAAAAAACACCGCATGTATTAGGAGCATCTATTAACCGCAGTATTTTCTCTTTCTTTCTTCCCAGGGCTGCTGCTTCCTCTGCAGTATTTCGTCGAATCGGCTTACATACAAATGATAGCCGAGTCCCTGCAGAAACCGATCAACGTAAAGGTTAGTGTCACGGCGAGAGAGACAGAAATTATATCCTATCTTCCCGCCAGGCCCATTGAATGTATTTTATTTGTTTAAGTAATTATTTAAAAAAGTTATTTTGCCCTCAGGGCCGATGGAAGAGGGGAGTTGTATATAAAAGGGAATCAAGTAAATAGAACAAGAGGGTGCTACGAATTCAAGAGTCCCTTGGGTGGTTGTGTAACAAAGTATCGCTCATGTTTTATTTGGAGCCACAATGACTCCAATGTTTTTTTTCTCAGTTCCACTAATTTAATGGGGCGGCTTCGCCAGCTGGTTGGTTCCAAACAACAGCGTCAGTGCGCGGCTTTTTGGGACAAATTGGTGGTGAAGAACAACATGTGAAAATATTCAAAAGAATATGGTTTTGTAGCGGGCGACGACGCCGGTGATCGCGATAATTTTATTTGTGTGCGCATACCAATTCGTATGCCAAGGCGCCCGGCGCAGACGCGGCCAACATGCCTCACGTTATCTCCGGAGGGCCGCGGAAGATACGCAGCCACGTCCCTTTTGGTTGTCTCCTTCGAAGCCTGTTCTTCTTGGAAAATTAACTAGTCTTGTCCCAAACTTCAAGGAGTGTAGGTGCCTTCTTTTCGCGCCTCCGTGGGGCGAGTATGCCACAGTTTTATGGAGTGTGGTTGTATTGTAAACAACTTCTTATTAGCATGCAAACGCAATTATAGTAATTATATATACCTGGTTTGATACAGCAAACAGCGAAAGAGGGTTAACGACGAGTTCCGCACATGTATCATAAGCGAGCACTTGGGATGAATGTCATCCGAGTTTTACGTCAGCAATTATTGAGCTTATTCATCTACGCCTTCTTTGTGCAACCTCAAGGCGCGCGAAGATACAATAAGGAAGGGACGCTAAATGAACGTATTGAGGGTGAAGTTACTTATCGAATAATTCGGGAAATCGGTTGCCTCGTTTGGCCCGCAACCATCATCGCCTTGACGAGTACAAGTCCTCCTGTCGAAACATGCGCTTCAAGGACATTCGATACCCGTTAACAGCTGATCGGCTTAAAGGGGTATGGTAGGGCAAAGAGGTTATCCTAGTTTCAGCTTAATATATGCGGCACTGTTACATCCTATGACATATTTATAGGAGAGCTAGTGGCTTTCAGCGGACTAAATTTACCCTGCAGCTTTCTTTCTTATGTACAGCACCAGCCCCGTCGCGATGGTCTAGTGGCTAAGGTACACGGCTGCTGACCCGCAAGTGGCGGGATAGAATCCCGGATGCGGCGGCTACATTTCCGATATAGGCGGAAATGCTGTAGGCCCGTGTGCTGAAACTTGTGTGCACCTTAAAGAATCCCTGGTGGTCAAAATGGTGGTTTTGGGACGTTAAACCCCACATATCTCTATCAATCATGCAGAGCACCAATTTTCACATTAGGGCACCAAGTTCGATAAACTTTTCCTGAAGAATCAAACATAGTATGACCGTGATAATTGGCACGTTTATTCAACATAGTATCGGCATTGATTAAAACCTATAAAAACACTGTTCTATCTATCTCATAACAACAGAAATAATATTTTCACTTGTCACGTGGCACGAGGTATATTTTACAAGTAGTTTTTTTCTTAATTGTAAATTTAAGAGTTTCTAATACGTTGTGTTCAATATATTTGCAAGAAATTTAGGTCTAACCTGACAATCTGAGAGTGGTAAGTTGGATAGTTTTCCAGCAAAGGTATATCAAATTTGGAAACTTTTCTAAAAAGTGGCTGTGAGAAAAAACCGCCCTTATACCTGAGCACACGTGTGGAACGGGCTCACAACATGCAGCGATAATTCTGCTAGAAATGAATTTTGGTCAAAAAAGTTGTAGAAAATAAACATATTCAATTGATCTAGCTATATTTATTACTAATTCAATGAATGCGCGCAGAAACCATGATGGAAAATAGCCCGCGTATCCTTATGAGGTGCGGTATCTGCAGGTTTGTAGCACTCAAGGACGCTTTAAACCTCCTTGGGAGCACTCTACTGCTTTCGCTAATGCATCAGAGTGTGTGTTATTGTTTAGTAATGAAATTAAAAAAAGGCAGATCCCACGTACAGTGGAAATCGATGATATGCGAAGCACGAATGAGAAATGTGAATATGTCACGTTAAAATCAGCACAACGTTACGAGGTAGAGGTAAATGATGCCGTACATGACTTCCGTGTCATCATTATCATGTTTGGATGTGTCGTTTACCTTTGTCATCTATTCACGTCACGTGATACTAAATTTAATATATGTGGAGCTAGCGCGATCGCCGTAAGCACGCTATGAGCATGACATGTTGTCTTGTTTTTACATGACACGCGTGTCATGATTATCATATTTGCACAAGTGATATATTTCATCCATTGACATCACGTAACATCAAATTTGGTATATGTGGAGCTAGCAAAATGGCCGTGAGTGCATCATGAAGGGCCCAGTATACTCCGATGTAGCGTTGACGCGCGCGCACGCTGGGCACAGCGACGCTACGTTAGAGAAACGCGATCACTCTATGTAGTCTGACGCCAGGTGCGACCAGCGTCCGTCGATGCGGCCCGACGGCGATCAGCGCGAAATGCGACATGCTGCAGTTCGCGCCGATGCGTTACCCAGAAAACACTGAGTCTCCCTCTTTTTGTGATGGAGGGACGCTGGACGCGCTGAAACGCGCATGCGTCAAAGCAACGCAGGGTGGCGCATGCCTGTGAGTAAATGGAAGGACCGGCGCCTGGCGTGGGAACGCCAGCGTGGCGCGACGAAACGAACGCCGGCGAGCACGCGCACCGCGTCACGTCAAAATGTATTGGCACCTTGACTGTGGCATATAGCCGTGTTCGCACATGACACGCATCTCATGATTATCACGTTTGCACCAGTCACATACTTTCGTCATACATTGGCGTCCCGTAATAGCAAATCTGGCATATGTGACGCTAGCGAAACGGCCGTGAGCGTAACATCAGTGTGGCATGTAATCATGTTGTTACATGACACGCATGTCGTGATTATAATGTTCGGATGTGTCATTTACCTATGTCAACCGTTCGCGTCACGTAATACAGAGTTTGTTACATGTTAAGCTAGCGAAACGGCCGCGAGCGCATCATGAGCGTAGCATGTAGTCATGTTGTTTCCTGAAGCGCATCTCATGTTTATCATGTTTGCACCAGTAGTATGCCTTCTTCATTCGTTCTCGTCCCGTAATACCAAATTTGGTATAAGTGAAGCTAGCGAAACGGCCACCAGCGCATGATTAGCGGGGCATGTAGTCATGTTGTTGCATGACATGCCTCTGATGATCATCATGTTTGCACCACTCACACACCTTCGTCATCCACTCATGTATTTTAATATCGAATTCGGTGTGTGTGACCCTAGCGAAATGGCCGCGAGTGCATCATGAGCGTGGCCTGTAGTCATGTTGTTACATGGCACGCATGTCATGACTTTTAGAGCCTGTCACTTTTGTTCGCCATGCAATCATGACATACCATACCAGTTTTGAAGCATGCTATATGTAAACGAAACCACCACATGAGCTGCAGGACCATGAAATGTAAATCATGACATTCATGACATACGTGTCTTGATTTCCATATTATAACAAGTGTCACTTGTTCTTCCTACAGTCATGTTATGTCATACCAAGTTTGGTATCGATACCATTTTCGAAACGGCCAGGAGAGCTGAAAGTCCTAGGTGGCTAGAAGGATAGATAGATACATTCAAAGTCACCGAAGTTTGCTAAGAAATGCTTCTCATTTAAAATTGCTTTTTTGGTTTATTTTACGTTTCGTTTCGCCGATTCCCGCAACCAGAAAACTAATAAGCACGGACTGCTGGGCGGGTTGGTAATGCATCTGTTTTTTTTTTGTGCAACTCTGTTAACACAGAAACCTAGATCGCGCCTAGCGCGAACAATGTAGTAACTTGTACAGTGCTTTCGTCCTCTTCATTTTACAATTGTTTGTAAATAAAGATAATTTGCTCTTAGCAATGTTTATTTGAGAAATGAAAATAGTTCCTATAGATTTTGTTTGTATCGTCTAGTAATAATGCGCACAATAAGCCGTGTGGGCAGCACATTCTTTGTGATTGGCACAATGGATGTGGAGTGTGTGTATTTATTGCACTCGTAGATAACAAAAACTTCCTGATACGAATATGCCACCACATATCTCCCTTAGTTTAGCACTAAGTACTCTAAATCGTTAACCACTTTTTCTGAACAAATATTAGGGCCACGTAACGTCGTATTGGTATCCTATAGTAGAGTATGAAGTACTCTAAATCGCAAACAACTTTATAGACATAGCTCCAGGGATTTAAGAAGTGTGAGGTCCCAAGGGACGGCTTTAGGCTAACTCTCCGATAGTTGAGTACCAAGTACTCAAAATTCTGAACCACTGTTTCAGAGTTGTCAGTGGTGGCTACTTTTCGCCAAATTGGCAAATTTAAGAGGCCCATGGCGATATAAAATTACGAATGGTGACATGGCGATCTTTTTTGGCGATTTTCGTCTTATACATCGACTGAGTTATTCATTCCATACCCAACGTCTTCAAAACGGAAGGGTGACAACATTTGTCCCCAATTTTGGCAGTTTTGAACCCGTTTGTACAAGGTGCGCTTTACGCCCGATTCAGCACGTCTGTCCTGTTTCTCGTGTACATGTCTTCAATTCACCTGCAGATCCTTGAGGCGCTGGCACACTGGAGCGTCCGCCAGAAATCTCCTCGCAAAACTTATATCGGCCGAGTTCTGTGCGTGCCGTGAAGCAGTGTTTGTGTAATAAAGCTTTTAGGCACTTAAAATACTTCTTTAATGTTTCGCTGCTGAATGGGCTAGGGGGCAATTAGGCCGCATGTTCCAAGCACAGCCTCACTTGCCCTGAATAGCTTGACGACTTCTTAATTCATGTAGTACGCCTTAATTTGGTATGTAGAAGTGGGCAAGCCTTAAGAAACTGAACTGAGGTGACTGTGTAGCGTAAGCAGGACCACCCTGAAAGCGTGGTGTGGCATTGCGACAATTACGCATACTTTCGAATTTTATATTGGTTGCTTTGTAATTAGGTTGTTTGATTATCGGACACATGATTACACTTCTATGAAATTCTCTACGAAATTCTATGAAGTTTGCAGAAAGGATATGCACGCACCCCCTCTCTTGGTATAGTGCCTGATTCCGTGCATCTGAAACCACCGCAAGCTTTAGCTATGAGGCGCTGGCATTCAGGAACATTATTGGTGCATGCACGCCCTTTTTCAGTGCTTCCATAGTGAAGCAGCTGATGTGACTGTCATTGAAAACCTCAACATAATACAGGGGTTATAAACGGTACTGTACTCTATGGGGCTAAACATAATTAAAATCTTCTCTTACTAGGGCCCGTCACTCATACGTACAGTGGCGAACTTTTGGCGAAACTTGATAAAAAGTGGCGAGTTTTGGCGATTTTCCACTCGTTGTTTGGCAAATTTCACTCGAAAGTCGGTGGCAACCCTGAACTCTTTCTAAACGAATGTACAATCACACGAGTCGTATCGTAACCGTTTTCAGCCAATGGCTCTCCCATTGTAGAGTCTCTATAGTTCTCTAAAGCGCTTGCAATTTATTCTAAACACGAGTGTTAATAGGTTCTAATGGATGTCGTTGGAGACTGGGACACATTATTGCTCTCATATAGTAGAGTTAATCGCTCTCTAATGTGTTATTCTAAACACATACAGAGGATTCTGATAGTAAATATGTGGTGTTAACTCAGCGAGAAAGTTACTAAACTTAACGTCTTTTCTACCCTGCATGCTGGCGACAATGCTATTCCTTTGGTGTCATAGCGACTTTTTGGAGACTTCATTTGTGGTAGAGTTCAAAACAGTGCTGCTGATTTCTTTTTTGGTGTAGTCGCCAGGATTCATGCTAAAAGTCGTCAGTTTTAGCGAAACGTCGCTGCTTTATTATGAGGAGAATGATAACTTTTTTCGGCATTTTTCTTTTCAGTTTGCGTCCATTCAATTATTATTTAAAGATATTTTGAATCACTTTTCCTGGTGGCGAGTGGGATGAACAGTCGTAATATGAGAATGCTTTCTAGTGTGAAGCAGGGAAACGTGTGGTGTGGGGAAATTTTCCGTAAGCCCCGGTTTGCCCGTTTTGCGAAGGTACCGAAATTTTATCAAGGGGCCTAGCGAGTTGGTCAGCGATAAAAAAGGTTGTCTTACTCCCATATGAACAGATAGAGACCGGCTTCACTTTGGCACAAGAAAGCTTGGTTGCAGCTGAAAAGTCGAGTTTCTTCTGTATAGAACTGCAGCATGGTGGTGGCATTGTCTTTCATAACAAAAAAATTCGCATAAAATTCGCTCCAACAGCAGGGTCATTGTGCTTTTATTTTTCGTTTTGACATGATGTAACCAGGACTTAAACTTCAGCAGAGATTCTCAACTTTTTCTATGTATTACTTGGAAGACGTTATAACTTAAAGCTAGAATAGCATACTTCAATGCTTGAAAGTCTCTAAAAGGATCGCTAAGACTCCAAAAAAAAATAGAATCTTCGCTTGGATGACTGAAAAAACGTTGTCTTGTGACTTTCTCACTAAATTACAGCCACTTGTCCAGAAGTGTTGTGGCTCGGACGAGTTGGTAATCTTTGAACTTAGCTTGTATCAGTGCACTGCATATAAGAAGAAAAGACGGCACAGGCAAATTGTTTTAAAACAGACAAAGAGAATTAGGGAACTGTTAGAACAGTGGAAATCTCGGAAGGAGCTTAATAAATGAGGCCAGGACACATAGGATCACGCTGTTTGTGGCGCTGCGTTCTTTAGCACGCAATGCGGCGGTTCTAGGAACTACTTCTGTTCAACTTAGAGATCGGCAAAGCGGCACTGAATGGCTCAGATCACTTAAGGTTCACCGCAAACAGGTGCGCTACAGCTGCTGACCTGTTCACAGTGGCATAGTCGGGAGGCAGCAGCGCAGTCAAACTTTGTTACAACAGAAATTGATTTAAAAATGTTGGTTAAATAAAATCTCGAACTTCACTTACCTTATCGAGTCAAAACTCCGAAAACTCCAAAGAAGTTCCGAAAAAAAGTATCATCATCGTTTATTGACTCTTGGCTGAAAGTGGTGACTTTTCAGAATTGTACTGGTTACCTTCCAAAAAAAGTTCACACCACTGCAGTAAGGCCGCACTAATTACAAGTATGCTAATTAGGTCCGTGCTAATGCTTTTTTTTTTGCTCGGTCGGTTCCAAGCTCCACTGTTATTTCAGCCTCGTACCACTGGTGCCAGCTGCCCAAACATTTGTCATTGCTATTCCACTCGCGTGTAACACACGTCGTCGGCGCGCTTGCGCAGGTGGAGCTGATGCGTTTCCCGTACCCGCGTCTCTTCTACGGCTCCGAGGACCACACGCTGAGCCTCGTCTCCCTGCGCTTCGCCATCTCTTTCTTCGTGCCTTTCTGCCTGCTCGTCGTCAAGCTGGTGAAGGAGAAGCGCGTCGGCGCCAAGGTGCGCCCCCCCCCCCCACACACCTGACGCGCCTCCCCGTGGTCGAACGATGAGGATTTATACCGCTAGCGTGATATACATGTATGCCAACGCTATGTCGCCTATGCCACCGTATCCTGACCTACGTTACAGTGGTATTGTACGGTGGCAATCTTCTCTCGTGATATGTGAACGTCGTGGACAATGACCTATATTGTACTCTCTAATAGTGTGGTATTGTGCGCCTCTACCTTTCAATCTCTATGCGTAAAATGGCGTGGTATGGGAAGTGGAGTCGATATCGCGATACTCACAATATAATCTTTGTTGAAGTGGTATTATGCATTCATATAATATGTCTGAATTCACGAGACATATGTAACAGTTTTTTTTTACTCCACCACATTCGTAGTGTACTTACGTGGACGCGGTCGAATGCTTGTAATCATTCTGGTGGTACATGAAATCAAGTGACGCGTAGTCCCAAATCTTCACTCGTGGTACGCGAGATTGAGAATTCGTGGTACGTATGTAACAGATGCCGACACTGCAATGTTTGTGAAATTGTTGTGCATGCTCAAGTACTTGTGTAATCGTAGTGCACGTATGCAAAATGGTAAGAGTTTTCCGCTCATGTTGCAGTGTTCATAAAATGCCTACACGTTCACTGTACATAGTGCGCAGATAAGTTTCATGTTTGCATGCATAGCTAGCATGGAGTGTAAAATTTACGCACAAATGTTAGCGATGAGTCCATTGAATGCGTTATTCAAAGTGAACCATGACCTGTTTCACGGACATTTTATGGTACTTTAAAAACTTGACGCATATCCTTGCTCACTGAAAGGGATTAATTTGAGCCCATCAGTGTTTTATTGATATTCGTGCATTTACAGTACCAGATCTTGATAAGAAAAGTCAACTATCCATTCCGGCCTTCACTGTTTGATGGCATTGCAAGCACAGAGTGATGTACTGAGCTTATGAGTATTATCGAATAACTGGTGTATGCTTACTGTGTTGACATTCGTTGCTTTCTCTCTTTGTACATGTGAGAATTTTTTAGTTGGAGACAATGTTTTCGAAGTACGCTTTGTCCCAATGTTTACGATAATAAATTTCCCAATGCCCAAAGTTAACAGCGTATCGAGTGTCTATATGGACTACCTAGACTCATCAAAAAAAAAAAAAAAACTTTGTTGGCACCGCTTTGAGAGTAAATAATCCTAGCAGCGTTTCGTGATGTCCACAAGAAACACATTTTTTGTGAATCTTTGTTTTCCATTATTATACGCAACGGCGCAGGTTTACCTAATGATAAAGCGAGCGGTTGATATCAGCATGAGAACACTTCCAAACACGCGAATGGTCCAAGCTGTTCTTATGTATCAGAATAGAATTTGAAATTGACATTCGAAGAGGGGCAGATTATAAGTAGTGTAGGGTATACGAATAAAATCGACTGACAAAATTTAAAGCAGAACGCACAGCCACACTTGCGTAGCTTCATCTGCGATGCTTCGAGCCGATTAGGTTTGGCAGAAGCTGCAATGAAAAGTGCACTCTTGTTCCTTGATCAAGAAAAAAGTTTTCCCTTCTCCAAACCGAGCCGTTGCGAACGCCGACGCCGCCTCGGACGAAGTTCCACGCGGGGGGGAGTGGGAGTGGGGGGACCGCATGACTAGTTACCACGAAATAACGCAGCACTATAAGCTAGAAAGGCGAAAGTACCCTCCGCCACACAACAGGTTAAATAAAAAACAGGCAGTTGCGTGGCGACAACTGCAAACATATACTTATCCGAATCCAGTTCTCTTTAGTCTCTGTTACCCTGATCTGTATTTAACAGAAAAATGCAAGGTTTGCGATGAAAGGGCGACACTTTCACATATACTATGGGAATGCTCGAGTTTAGATGAAAGCAACGATGAAAACCACGAAGAGGCAGTTTCGGACCGCAGGACACGCTGGGAGGGGGCTCTGCTCAGCTCCTCATTCGAACAACAACTGTGGGCCGTCCAGCGAGCCGAGGAAGCCGCCCGAGCCCAAGGGCTCGTGGCCGACGCCTAGGCCCGCCCCAAATCAACTTCGCTGGACTTCATAAATAAAGTTATTCTTCTTCTTCTTCTCCAAAGCTAAAGAATATCACCTGGGAAGCTCTGAACTGAAAAAAAGAAAAAAAAACTTTCTCCGGAAGACTCTTTAGGCTCATGATAAATCCCATTAGCTAACGCTATGAGAAGATGGAGACATGTGAATGCTATAGCACGGGACTCCTTGCACTATAGCTTTCACACACAAAGTTCACATATGATAGTCAACAATTACACAAACGTTCACATAGTAACATTCACATATGATAGTCACCGTAGTGGGACATCATGACATCGTCATAAGTATGGGGTAAATGATGCCATCGTTTGGTCACGTGACCAAACAGTTGTGTATGTGCCGACATCTGTCGACACGGGAAGCCACATTTTTTTTACTTATGAAACAAAGCAGGTTTTCGCTTGCATCTCTCCATTTCGCAAGAGATTTTGAATCTTCCATGGTTTTTCACCAATACTCCTCCTTGTTGTGACCGCTTTCCTGGAAGCAGTTCCGAAACCATGCTGCCATATTCATTCATTCCACTTGTCATTACAGAGTCTCTGTACCGTCTCTAACGGTTGACTACGCCTTCTGTCTGTCTTTGTCGTTGCATTTCCATGCCGTCTTTATTCCACAAATGATCTGTACAGTCATCGTGGCCTTACCTCTCACATCGTTATTCTTGCCCACACACATCATCACCGTAGCCATGATCAATCATTGAGCCCCCTTAACCATGCCATTACTTTTGTTCACTTTAATGCGAAAGCGTTAAAGAGTTCGTTTTGAAGAAATAGCGGCTTTATCGTTGGCGTCGTTAGTTGAGAGCCACAAATCGTCTTGCCCGTGACCGAAAAACCAGGAAAGATGCAGGTGTGGATCGAACCCGGGCGGTTGGCATGGCAAGTAGGTGTTCGAACCGTCAGCCACGCGCCGGCTTGGGAATAAAGCGAAAAGAACTTTCCTTGCTTTGAAATACAGGGAAAAGGGCATTCATGCTATAAAAACACACGTGCCCTCTATACAGGCTTCACAATGCAACACTTAATGTCGCAGTTACATTGCTTGGTGAAAACGTAAATTGTCATGGCGCGTCAAAAAAAAGTGGTTATAACTACATATTTGTTTACAACTGGCCACCCACTACAATGTGTACACACGCAACTGAGCGTGTTCACTTAGACACCGTAGTGGGTGCATAGCCAGTTCGAAAACATTTCATGCGCAAAACTGCTCGTGGTTTAAAGCTTGCTACCCGTTGTGCAGAATGCAGCATAATGCGGAAGCGTCACTGACACAAGCCACTTAAAACTATATTCACTCAGTTTTTTAAGTACTCGCTAGGAACTGGATACCGCTATAGCGTTTAACTGTTAAAGGCGAAGCTTAAAGGTAGCTTAATTCCCCCCCCCCCCCATTTGAGCATCAGATTCTAATGGTCTTTACAAAAAAATTTCAACTATCGCTACTTCCTCATTCATCTTGAATGACGTAACTTGTCTTTCTGAGTGACGTCACATGACTGTAGCTGTAATGCCGAGCCCGTGTAATGCCGCCTATTGGTTTCTTCAAAGATATAAATGGTTGTTATTTGACGTGATGCGATGCGATGAGCAGGTCGCCTCAGCAGGCGCGTCGTGCGTCCATTTACTGCGTACAGGAGATGCTCCGCCGCGCGGGACTCAGTGACGTGGCCTACTGGATGGGCCACTTCTTCGAGTCCGGCTTCGTAGTCCTCTGCGCCGTGCTGCTCATGTACGTGCCGCTGTTCGTCATCCCAAACGGCAACGGCACGGCGTTCATCGAGTTCGCCAACCCGGTGGTCATCATGGCCGTGCTGCTGCTCTTCGGCGTGCTTACCATCCTGCACGCCATGCTACTCTCCGTGTTCCTCTGGGGACGTAAGCGGCTCCAAGTGGCGCTTCGAGGGCAGCCAGACATGACGAGATGCAGAAAACGAATTTAGGGCAAACAGCCCTGTTTCTACCTGCAACGCAATAGCCACGCACCAGGCTAACTGAACGCTTTCCATAACGCCGGTATAGCGTAAATATGCAGTGTCACCTAGAGCTGCTTTAGATTCTATACTGTCAACGCTGCAAAATTGACTCCCGACAAATGCTTGACGCACAAACACGAAATGTACGGCCATGTTCTGGCATTCCTGGTCTGCACACAAGAGTCTTTGCTAGGCACCTATGTCGTGCTATATCTCGGTTCCAGTTCACAGTAGAGCGATTTGCTTCGTTTCTTTTGCTTTACTGAGCATGAACTGCACAAGTAGTCAAAATAAAGTTCATACACTAACTCTTCCCCTACAGAAGTTCTTATTAAAAAACAAATCGAAGTCTTTGAGCAATGACGACAGGTTGCATGGAAAGTACGTGGTGGTTCAATTAAAATACCGCTGAGGAAATTATTGACCAAGATTGAACATTGGCCAACGACTTTCAATTGAAAAGCCGTCAATGAACTCGATAAAGAAACAACACAAACAGTTTACGAAATACTTTCTCAATGATATTTTAATAGAAATGAGTTGATGACATTTTTATTGCAAAGTGCTCAACATAAATATTGTCCGCGAAGTATTTAAGCAAGTCAATGAGTATTGCGGAACCATTGATGATCAATGGAGTAAATCATTCGGTCATAGTTCGATAATGGAAAATCAGGTCATTTTCATAGGGGTTGCTTAATGTAATGAGAATCATTTCAGCAATAATGTACTGTGTTAATTCTTCCTTGAGTTACGTAGCACAAGGTCAGAATAAAGCAAAGTGATATTTCAATGTAGTTAGCAAAAGAAGCAATGCCTATGCCCAAAAACAGCCACTTGGACTCGTGAGCCCCAACCACAGTTACTTTGGTGTGACAATAATGGCGCTATCAGTACCGCAAGAGCAATGCTATAATGAGGGTTGCTCACGTCGTCTCATACGAGAACGACCCCCTGTGCTTGTCCACTGCAGCCGGGGTGGCGTTCGCGGCCGCCGTCGTCTACTGGTTCGCACTGGGCCTGTTGCCATACGCGCAGCTTCAGAACCCGTTCGGGCTCGGATATTACCTGATCTCCAGGTCCACCAAGCTGATCTCGGCGCTCAGCCCAGTCATGTACTTGCACTGGTGCCTGCGGGCCATCGAGCGCTTCGAAAAATACGGTGAGTGCCTGCAGTAATCTGAAACATTGTCAACTAACAGGGTGTTATAAATATCGGGCAGCACGACCTTGAAAAAAAGGAAATGCTTCTATAGCTGTCACACACCAATAGTCATTGTGAAAGTTATTGTATAATGTACAATAAACGAAATTCTGCGAAGGCATGTTTCACTTTCGTGTTATACCAATTCCTGTGAAGGAGGGATCAACCATGCATTCACTAAAGCTTAATCGTATCACGTTAATTGAGACGCATGCCATGCACAGCGCGGTTTTCGGAACTGTAGCATCTGTATGTACACTGCATAACTTGGTTTCTGTGCTCAAAGACATGTTAAATCGATGTCTTTAGTTGGCTACTGATGGAGCTCGGAAGTTCTGGATACAGAGACAGTAAATACGATACTGAATAAGCACCAGTGGCTTTCGCACCTGCAAATGAATAGTCAGTACTATACGTTGTCAACAGTTCTTTACTTGCACGACACGACTTCATCTATTCTGGCACAATGGCTGTATACGGGTGTGTTGGCTGTGGCGTCAACCACATCACCATCTCCCGTCGCGCTTGCAGAGGTTCGGCTGACGTGGAGGAACATCTTCGACAGCGGCACCACGCTGGACAACGTGAGCGTAGGCGAGCTCTGCCTTCTCAGCCTGTCTGCGTCACTCGTCCTCGTGGGCCTCATCTGGTACCTGGACAACGTGGTGCCCTGGGGATACGGCGTCCCCAAGCCTTTCTACTTCATATTCTCCGTACGTACACAGTGCTGGGTTTTCGGACCTTCTTGGTGTTTTTTGTTGGTTTCCTTTCTGTACGCCCGAAGCGCTGATAATGATTCAGCAATTGCCTTCATATCAACTTTTGCGGGCGTTGCACCACTGTGTCTCGCTGGTCGGTGGAACAGTTCCGATATATCTCATTCATAGACGTGTTAGCGAATGTTTTGAACCACTGTGTGATTGGTGGCGACTTTCCTCTTTGCAGACCGACTACTGGTCTCCATACAGGAAGTGGAACATTCGAAATATGAACTACGCACAGGACAAAAGTTACTTCGAAGCAGACCCCAAGAACGCCGACGCGATCGTCCACTTGATTGACTTGAGCGCCGTGAGTTGGGTCAAATTGTGATACGAATAATTTCTTTAGTATAGCTCGAGCCTATCTTGGGTTCGATGACAAAAAAATGTTGTGAAGCATTAGATTGCTTTAATCTCTTCGCACATAAAGTGCTAGATAAAGTCTGAAAACGTGAGATTCCTCTCTTAGTTTTCTATCACATCTTGACGGGATTAAAAGTATGTGCGTAGTCTGAAGCTGTCTCAGAAACGTATTCTGATTTCCAAAAAGATGACGTGGCTGAAAAAAGCTTTTGTCCTGAGGAATTGGAACTATGGGGCCAATGTTAAAGGACCCCAGGTGGTCGAAATTCGCGGAGCCCTCCACTAGGCCTCTCTCATAATCAAATGGTGATTTTGGGACGCTAAACCCGGCCTATCAATCAATAAATCAATAAATCAATTAATAAATCAATCAATCAATCAATCGATCGATCGATCAATCGATCGATCAATCAAACTATTGGGCCAACGGGCATACCGGTGTATTTGCGCTGGCGCCTAAGATATATAGCCACAAGGCTAACAGATTGTACAGCGAGTGTGAATGACTAATCTATAAGACAGCTGGCACTGATTTCGACTAATCGATTCCGCGGAAGCCCACAGGATTAAGCTCTCAAGGTGGAGGTGAGCTCGGAAGAAATAAGAGGAACTGTGATTGATTTAACTATGCGGAAGCTTAGAAGAAAGTTTGCTTTCCAACCTTCAAGGAACCTGCATTCGTACTTGCACATCAAATCTTATATTCTCTTGTTTCATTACTGTATTCGAGATGGCGCACAAAGTACTCGCTTGCGTACTCCTTACTAAGTGGACGTCCAGAAGCGTGCAATGTACTGTTGCGCATTAGAGAAATAAGCCCCACCATTCCATCCTTACTTTCCTTTTTATTGAGAAAATACTGGCATAACAATGTTATATTTCTTGAATATTTGATGCCATTAAATACACTGATTTCTAAGTTTCAATAGTTTTACAACTTGGAACCGCATAGTCAATGAAAATAGCATTTAACAGTTTGATTGATATGTGGGGTTTAACGTCCCAAAACCACCATATGATTATGAGAGACGCCGTAGTGGAGGGCTCCGAAAATTTCGACCACCTGGGGTTCTTTAACGTGCACCCGAATCTGAGCACACGGGCCTACAACATTTCCGCCTCCATCGGAAATGCAGCCGCAGCCGCCGGGATTCAAACCCGCAACCTGCGGGGTCAGCAGCCAAGTACCTTAGCCACTAGACCGCCGCGGCGGGGCCATTTAACAGTTTCTCAATTTCACCAGTGTTAAGTGTTTGTATAAGGAAGCGACATGGCAACTGTCTCATCCTCTTTCGCTCTTACCCGTCCTTATCATAACTTCTTTTGTGTAATAAAATTTCAATTTTAATACACTGGATTACCAGCATGTTCGCTGAAATAAAGTGGTGACGTATGTTGAAACAGTACCTATTGCAGTGACAGACACCAAAATTTAGAAGAGAAGCTGCATTCCATGTTACCTTGGTGCGGTGTGAGAAGAGCTGTGTTCCTTTCAAACTAGACCAAGCGTTTTTAAACTAGGTCAAGCTAGACATTTGTTCAGCTTAATGGGAGCACATGCTCACAGGAATACAATGACGTCGTGATCTTTATGAGAGCATTGCATGACAAAGTGTTAGCTAAGTTCGGCTCCAAGATAATATGATTAACATGCAATTGCAGATTAGTCATGGCGTTGTTGCAAACAATCGCGATAGACTCAAGCTTGTTTGAAGGCATGATGTCCATGCTAGTTTTGTGAACTCACTGTAAGTATTTTGCACAGACCAACAAGCCAACTGGTGACATAAAGAATATCATCCTCACAATCTACAACAAGCAGATCACTGTGATACTTGGACCACAAGATTGTGGGCACGTGACTCTCCTGGATATTATCACTGGTGAGTTGTCATTGTTCACTTACCACTTCCCAGCAGGAAAGCATGTACACACTGTGCTGTCAAGCTTTTGGCACATGTAAAGTTGGGATTGCTTCTGAAGGACTTTTTAGCGTGCGTGGTCATGGTTCACTACGGACGGATCTCAAAAGCCTTGCGACTGCATGTCTCGGAAAACAAAAGTAACGAGACTGTGTATATAGGCATCATGATTGTTTGAGTATCTGTCTGTCTGTATTTATTTATTTATTGTACCCTCAGGGCCCTACGCCATTACAGAGGGGAGTGGAGATATACATAACGAAGCAATGTAAAACAGCAAGAAAAAAAACTCACAGCAGATAAGTAAGCGAAATATAGTAGGCATAAATGACAACAATTCGATAACGGAAAAGGTATACTAACAATAATAAGCTTACACACACACACACACACACACACACACACACACACACACACACACACACACACACACACACACACACACACACACACACACACACACACACACACACACACACACACACACGCACACACGCACACACACACACACACACACTCTCGCACTCTCGCACTCGCACGCATATATATATATATATATATATATATATATATATATATATATATATATATATATATATATATGTGGGATATGGGACAACGGGAGCGTTGTCAACAAGGATAAATATATTTATTTCCCAACAGTTTCGGGAGGGGTCCTCCCTTCATCAGGGGATGAGTTATCAGGGGATTAGGGGATGAGTCTCCTGATTAAGGGAGGACCCCTCCCGAAACTGTTGGGAAATAAATATATTTATCCTTGTTGACAACGCTCCCGTTGTGCCATATCCCATACCTTCACGAAGACTAACTGGCCCATTGAATTATTACTCCCACTATATATATATATATATATATATATATATATATATACAAACATTTAGAGAAGATCAATAGTTTTACGAAACATATTATTATCAGGTATATAAGCGATATCATGGGGAAGGTCATTCTAACTGACACAAGTTCTGGGTATGAATGAGTCATGAAAACATTTGGTGTGACATGATGGAACTCCAACTTGATTGCGGTGATCAATGCGAGCTGATATGTATGATGGCCTTATAATTAATTCTGTTTCAGATAGCTGTTGTAATAGATTTTGTGAAAAAGACATAATGAAGCGACTGACCTGCGATGAGAAAGAGGAGGGAGAGATAAACTTAATTTCATGGCGGTTACGCTGCTTGTTCTGTGATAGTTGGAGAGTATGAAACGGAGAGTATAAATCAATTTGTACCGAACTTCATTTTTCCCGACGTTGCTGTCAAACCAGATGACAATCACCCCAGCAACCGTCTTTGTGAAGCATCTGTTATGCGGTCAAAGTGTACATTAGGTAAACTAAAAGTTCTGCAATGAAAACTTTAACACCTCCAAGGGCGTATGAAGCGCGTTTGGTGAACTTATGGTTGACATCAAATTATGGTAGCTAATTCAGTTTCTAGGAGTGGGGCTGTTGGAGCTCGAGCTAGGTCCGACAGTGCTCCACGCGTTGCTAGGCAACGGGATGGAGCACCATGATGGAAGAGAGGAAGAAAACAAATTAAGGAAGCGGTAAAAACTTTCTTTGTCAGGTAGGATTCGAACTCGGGCGACTACGATTCGATCGCGAGCATCGTAACGCTCGGATATCCAGGCACGCTAGCCGATCAAGTACTGATGGAAACAATACAATTGGTTTGCTGAAGAGGAGAGACCGAGAAAAAGATGAAGAGAGTAACAGAGGGAGACAAAGAAAAAAGCAAAAAGAAATAGACAAGGAGACAAAGAAAGCACAGAATGGCCATGTACGGAGTTGGGATAAGAGAGGGAGGGGTTAGGAGGAGGTCAGATGGTAAGGCATATCATAGGCGTGCATACTGAAGTATAGAAAAAAGGGGATGGCGGGAATGGAAGGGATGATTTGGAGGGGGGGAAAGTCGCCTGCTTACCTGTCCCCCGTCTTCGCAACACCAGCGCGTAGATGCTCCGATTTTGTTTTACATACGGAGCATCTCTCGCTCGCGGGTATGTCACGTGTCCGGCGTCCGCGCCCACACTATGCATGCGTGACTCTCCTCCTTCCCCTCTCCAACAGCAGTGCGTTACTTTCTCCCCTTTTCTCCTACAGCCTGCTTGCGCTCGCTCCCCCATTGTTCATGCGCATCCCCTCTCTCTCTTCTGCTGCGCTCCCCCTCTCCTGCCTCACAACGCCGACGCAAGGAGCGTCTGCTAACATGCGCTCGCTCTCCATCTCCTCTAGGCGTTACTCCCTGCGGCGCCTCGCAATGCCGACGTAGGTAGCGTCTACTAGCGATGGGTGGATGGATGGTAAAACTTTATTTCGTCAGAAAGCAACTGAGGACGATTCTGTGTTAGATGGCCATCAACCCAAGGTTGGCGGCGACCTGTGGGGCCCACACCACGACCCTTCACTGGACGACTGGGTCTGAGCTTGTCAACACGGCCTCCCAGTGCTCAAGAGAGGGATCACGCATTATATCCACAGGCGGCGGCACTATGCTACATTCCCAAAGTATGTCATCATATGTTGCCACAGCCTGACACCATTTGCATTGCGGCTTAGTCTTCTCCGGGTATATTTTGTTCAATACGTAAGGGTTGGGAAAAGATTGCGTCTGCAGTTTTCTCCAGACGCATTCCTACGCCTTAGTCAACCGCTTGTGCAGGGGTGGATAAAACCTCCGCTCTAGTTTATAATGATTCGCTATGTCATGAAAGGACACCAGCCCATCTCTCGCGGACCTCCCCGGAACTGGCGGCTCACCTACCCGGCTGACGAAACCTCGAGCATTCAGGTGAGCCGCCTCGTTCCCAGGATTCCCAGAGTGTGCTGGTACCCAGACAATTTATATTTCTCTAATTTCTCGTCCCGTGGCCCCATAGAGAAATCGTGCGGCGGTCGCCGATATTCTGCCCCTCGCCAGATTTCGGATGGCTGTCTTTGAATCACTGAAAATCAAATCCGACTGCGAATTAGTTATAGCTAGCGCTATTGCCGCTTCCTCTGCAGTTTCCGAGGAGCGGGTTTTGACCGATCCAGAGGCGACCAAGCGTCCCCGCCTGTCCACTACCACAATCACAAAAGCGTCTTTTTCCTTATATTCCGCAACATCTGTATAGACTGCCGCTTTGTACTCGCCGTACTCAACGTGTAAAGCTCTGGCTCTTGCCTGCCTGCGCTGCGTATGGTGAATCGGATGCATATTTTTGGGCTAAGGTTTTATGTACAAGGCCTTATGTAACACTCGCCGCACCTGAATTTTAGTGTCCCCAGTGGGAGCCTCTGCTCCAATGCCAATCCTTTCCAATATGATCCTGCCCGCTTTGGTTGTCGAAAGCCTAGCGTGCTGCATCACCAGATGCGCCTCCCATAATTCATCCAGGGTGTTGTGTACCCCTAGTGTTAACAGCCTTTCTGTAGGCGCGTTGTTAGGCAACCCAAGCGCTGCCTTGTAAGCTTGCCGGATCATAGCCTCGACCTTACCTTTTTCTGCGGCATCCAACTTCATACAAGGTGTCGCGTAAGTAATCCTGCTGAGCACAAACGCCTGTACCAGCTTACAGAGTTCTTTTTTTTAACCCCGCTCTTACGGTTAGCGATTCTTCTGATTAGCCTGATAGTAGCATTGACCGTGGTCTTAAGTTTTTCAAGGGCCACCCTATTCTTCCTGTTAGTTTGCAGATATAGGCCAAGAATTCGAATCGTTTGAGCTTCTGCTACCAGCCTACCCCCTACCTTTACCTCTAACGGCGGTGGCGGAATATAGTGTCTTGCATGTAGCCCTCTGGGTTTGTCCCGAACCACAAAGAGCTCGGACTTGGGCTGAGAGCATGAAAGTCCCGCCTCCCCTGCCAACTCTTCGACAATATTAACTGCCTGTTGTAGTGTTTTTTCCAGATGCGCGTCACTACCCCAGGTTACCCATAGAGTAATATCATCTGCATAAAATGTGTGTTTGAGTCCCCGTATCTCCTCCAGCTACGGCGGTATTTTAATTAAGGCGATGTTAAACAGGAACGGTGACAAAACTGACCCTGCGGCGTCCCTTTGCCTCCCAACGCGAATGAGTCCGATTTGATATCTCCTACTGAAATTTCTGCGGTTCGGCCCTCCAAGAATGATCTGATGTACCGAAATGTCCTGACCTCTGGGACAATTTCCGATAGGTTATTCAATATTGCCTCATGCGAAACATTGTCGAAAGCTTTGTTCAGGTCAAGCCCCAATACAGCTTTGGTGCCCGTCAGCGGTAAACTCCTCCTGCTCGACTGGCACTTCTACCGTGGTATTATTTACATCCTCCTTGAGCGTCTGTACCTGTGCATCCAGGTCATTAATTTTCCCGTTCACAGTGTCTGCTCTGTTTTTCCTAAATCTGTCCCAATCTGTAATTCTATGCCCCCTCACTTTGTCTTTATGCTTCGCAGCGCTAAACGTCGTGGAAAGGATATAGTGATCACTTCCTAGGGCCTGTCCCGTGTTAATCCACTTTGCATTACTGATGCCTCTGAAAAACGTAAGGTCTGGGGAGGTATCCATGCTTATGCTGTTGCCTGTCCTCGTATGATCTTGTGGATTGTTTAACAGCGTCCATCGCAGATCCCGGGCAACTTGCCAAAGCCGATTGCCCTTTGGGCTGGCTCGAATAAAACCCCACTCCGGGTGAGGCGCTTTGAAATCTCTTACCACTATAAGCTGAGCGCGAGCTGCAAACCGTTGAGTTTGAATCAGGAGTTGTGGCAAGCCCAATCCTTTATCTTTTGGAGAACTATACACATTAAGTAAAAACAGACTCTTCTCATACTTTCGTTTAGGCAAAATCTCTAGCAGGACATAGTCTTCCCTGCTGCTATCTACGGAATGCTGAATGGAAGTGATGTTGCGATGGACTAGCACGGCTGTGAAGACGCGTGATACTCCCCTTGAGTCAATTCCTGGCACTGTAAATGCCTTAAATTCAGGTAATTTTACGGAACCACTAGCCTCCTGTAAGGCTATTATGTCTGGTTTACTGTCCAGATTTTGTACGTGCAACTGCAGGTTACCCCGCTTTTGACGAAAGCCCCTGCAGTTCCACTGCCAAACCTCACTTTTCTGGCGAAGCGTCATGATGAGGCACCAGGTTGACTAATGGCAATCGGCCACCCATGGGAGGCAGTCTTGCCTACAATAGAGTATGAAGCTGCTGAAACATGCCCATGACCTGGGTTTGGGAATCCCTAAATTCAGTGGAGAGCATGCCGAGACGCTCCTCTATTGTGTCTAATCTGGCTTCGATCTTTTAGACTCGAGCCTCCAACCTATCCTGTCTTTTTCCTTGTTTGCCTACTTTATCCGCAAGTGTTGTTACATCCGACTTAAGACTAATGACCTTAAAAATCGGCTGTGGCATGTCCCTTGGTGACGTTTCGACTAATTGTTTTGCGTTAGCTACCTCATCCCCCGGCAGTGGTCTCTTCACTGTCCCCCGATTCTCCACTTCCATAGCTGCACTCTTCTGTACGCGAGCAGACGCCTCTTGCGTCGCTTTCTGTAGGCCTTGCAATGCTGGTGCCTGTGTCCCCTGCCGTTGGTCGTTTCTAAGTGCGCGTTCCATCTCTGCGATTCCGTTTTCCATTCTTTTAATCAAATCTTCCTGTCGCTGAACCAACGCTGCTAACTCCCTCTCTCGAGCAGTTTCTTTCTGGGAGGCCGTGCCTGACAAGCTAACCTTTTTGTTGGTGTCGCGTGCGTAGCTATTGGGAGTGGATACTCGTCCACCATCTTGGCCGCTCCCGCGCCCTGGCAATGGCGGGAAGGAACTCGACCGGTCCCTGCTTTTGCTTGTGCCTTTTTTACCTCTCGGTGACCGCTCCGTGGCCCTCGAGGACCACTCATCGTTGCCAGCTTCGCTCTCTCTTTCGATGCTCTGCTGCCGGCTTGTCTGTGGTTTGCGAGACAGGCGAAACTTGCAGTTCCGGCTCCCTGTGTGATGCGCACCATGGCACACGATGCAGTCCGGCGTGCACGTAGGTGGCTCTCCTTCTGGCGGGGCCGGATGGTCCTTCCCGCAACGGTGACATAGGTTACTCTTCCGACGATAGCAAACGTCCGCTCGGTGTCCAACTCGCCTGCAGTTGTAGCAGGTCTCGACTAAATTTCTATGCGGGATCACAGCGTACAGACAGTTCCAGTAAGTAAACTGTCGGGGTATGCGTTTTCCACCGAACGTAATCTGAATCGCCTTTGACTTTCCCAGAGGTCTCGCGTCCAGAATGTCCATGCCTTCATTCTTCTTCAGGAATCCCGTCCAAACTTCTTCCACTGGGCATCCATTATAAGCATTTCAAATCACTCCCCGCAAGGAGTTCTCCAACGGCGCCACGAACGCCGAAACCGGCAGATCACGATCACGCAGCTTGAGTGTCTTCAAAGTCGCATATGCCCCACTGCGATTTATGCACAGTGTGCTCACCGTCAACGTGTTGTTTGTGCTATTAACCGGCCCAATGTTTTCTTCCGTGGCAATCGCACTCGTTAGACGCGCTGCTGCTCTCAGTGCACATCCGAGTTCTCTCGCTGTCGCAACACTCAAGTCCCAGTTCTGGGGCCTGTACACAACCTTGATATCCGTGGCCGGCATCTTCAGAAACGGTCCGCGTTTCTTCCAGACCGGCGCTTTTCCCCGCTTGACTTGCTGCGCACCGTGCGTCTTGCGCCAGTCGCTGCCGGCCTGCGTCTCGCAAGGCTTATTCTTGGCATTGTCACCATGCGGAGTCTTCTTAAATCGGTGCTGTGTCTTTAGCACTGAAGCCCACTCTCCCGCTTCAAAATCTTCGGGCGTTATAGTCTCCCCTTCGACGTAGTATTCCAACTTCAGCCTCACAAGGCTCACGGTCACCAGGCGCAAGCCGGACGCCCGGCGTCGCGGCCCAGGCTTTGCCTAGGAGATAGGCCTAGCCTTGCTACAGCGTGGTTGATAGGAAAATCTTGGAAACTCCTAAAACGGAGACAAACTTGCCCATACGAGTGGTGTCCGTAGGTCAAGGGCAACCCCCTGCAGACGAGCCCACTGACAGAAAGTCCAGAACAAAGCGCGTCCGCCGATAGTCGGTCACCGGGCCGGAGCTCATGCGAAACACGTCCGCACAGCGTTTCACTCCAGCCACGTCTAGTCTACTAGCGAGTTTCTTGATTGAAAAAAAAAAACGACTGCTCGCACTGCAAAAACGCAACGCTCCACATCGCCCCATGGTCCCCCTTCTCTTTGCTTATTATGTTATGCAAGCAAATGTTGAAAGGGTACTTACACAAAATTTTGTGGCCGAAATAGCCTGCGTGATCGATTCTAGCCCACGAGCATGCGTATATCATCTGCAAAATATCAATAGCGAATATAGCTTGGAAGCGATTTTAAATCAATCTTGAAGTTTGCATGAGCGATGGACTCCATCACGATATTGACACCCTCAAAGGGGACCCTTGGGGACCCCCTACTTTCCTCACCTGAGCACACTTCAGAAAGTTATTTCGACGTTTTTCTTTGGTCAGCCTTTCTCCTCCCTAGTCCGTGGCCATAGGGCGTTTAAAGTATTGTGCTTGATGACATTGCTATTCCGTTTACTGTACGAAAAAACTAGTTCATGCAAACCAAGTTGAAGGGTGTCATAGTTGTATTTTCACGTGGTCGAGCGTTGTACCCGCTAGGTGGCGATAGTAGCACCCGGGGGCTTGTCGCTTTTGAGACCGAAACAGTCACCATAGTGTCTGTTCCGGTTTCAAAGGCTCGTTATTACCGACTATAGTTCGTAACAACGAGCCTTTGTCTTTCGCGTGCTGCAGAAAACGATGTGTCGTGTTACGATTAACAGGTCCCAGGAACACACTGCAGCAAGAAAACGTGAGGCCAATTTTTTTGTCAGTACCCTTTTGAGATGGCTGAAAGACTGCGCAAAGAGACAAATAAATTTTTGTGATTTTTTTCGTATCAGCTGTTTCTGCCCCCACAAGGTGGCGGGAATTAATGCGAAGTTTTCTGGCGACGGCGGACGTCATCATGCACGCATATAAGCTTGCTATTGAGTGATAGGAACTCCTTATCAATGTAATGGTAGGAATGTTACTCATGGAGCACCCATTAGGGTTTCAATGTTTTGAAGTGCTATAGGTACGAAAATTGTGAATTTTTCACCATTCCCACAGGATGTTTTCATCAGTGTGATCGTACAGATGTGGTCATTAGTGGAGGACACACCGATGTAGTGATTTCTGCTGCCATTCTAGGGCAATGTTTTAATAAGTGTGTTCCTTTTTACAGGGAGGCAGCTCCCGACAAGCGGAGAAGCTTACGTGTGCAACTTCGACGCTTCCGGTTTATCAGGCCGAGCGTGGGAGTACTTAAGCGTATGTCCAGAAGAGCGAGAGCTGTTCGATGACATGACCGTCGAGGAGCACCTGCTCTTCTTCTTGTTCGTGAGTGACGTCCCACTAATCACCAAACTTCATTAGGCTAAGTTGATTCCTGAAGGGACACCACGAGATTTGTGACACCACTGAGATCTTAGACAAGTTTGAAGCCCACCGCGACGTTTCTCTGTGGCCTGAAGTGACATAATCTGACCATATCGTGCTCGAGCGACCCCTATTTTAGCTTGCCTTCCGCTGTCGCATGAGTTCACGCTTCATTCAACCGGCAGCATATTTGACATAGCCACAATGAGAGGGCTAAACTGATCCCAACAACTCATCAAGAGGAATATCAACTAGCTGGGTTATTTCTTCATCTTTTGTGTTGAACCTTTGTCAACGGAAAGTGTTTTCTCTGAACATAGCTTGTGTATATTCGCAAACGAAAAATTATCACGAACAAAATTCATCAATAAGTTATATTATTACGCCCTCGCGAGCATATAGCACACTAACACCAGTGTGACATTTATTTTAATACCTGAATTCGGGATTGAGCGAGGCCTCGTCCTTCGTGTTGTAGTGGTTTTGATTAGAGAAAGTAGCGACAAGACATCAGCTGTAGTCCTAAAAAAAGCTACGAATGAATAATGAAATATATATATATATATATATATATATATATATATATATATATATATATATATATATATATATATATATTGGGTGCTTTCGCTCTGCGCAGCTGCGCCTCGTGCCGGTGAACACTGGCGAGGCGTACGTCGCCATGCTGATGCGACAGCTGAACATCGAACAGTACAAGGACACTCTGGTGTCCGCGTTGCCGCCACGAGTGAAGCGGGTTGTGTGCGTCGCCATCACGGCTTGCGCCGTCGAACAGGTAAAGCGTCAAATTTTGCGGCGAAGCTGTTAACGTATAGGCTATGGCTGAACGCGTCCGTAAAGATGACTTGCACGTGAGATCATGAACGCAGTTTCTGAAAGGAATCGGCGCTCCACGATGGTGGCTTTGATGGCAAACAAATTGCGTCTATGGTTAAACGACGCAGCAAGGATGTCTCTGTGCGTGAATAAATGGAGAGAACCTGCATGTCATGTTTTAAAAGCATTCATGTGACATCGGAAGTGTGTCGCCTCCCCATATGCCGGTCGTCCGAAATGGCATTTTCAGTGACGTTAAAGAAATCCGTCTATACGTGAGGTGCGTAGGAGTATAATAATAGGTGCCCCTCGCCACCATCATTGTCTATTTCACAAGTGTCGTGATGCTCAGTGGCGGCGCTCCCCACCAATCGTTGAATGCCTTTGTTTCCGATGGAGGGGGAAACGTTGTAGGCCCGTGTGCCCAGATTTTGGTGCACGTTAAAGAACCCCAGGTGGTCTAAATTTCCGGAGCCCTCCACTACGGCGTCTCTCATAATCATATGGTGGTTTTGGGACGCTAAGCCCAACATATCAATCAATTGAATGACTTTGTCTCGTATCACTGGCATCATGCTAGCGTATTTATCAGCACTACACATTTGGACTTGCTATGCGATGAACGCGTGTCATTGGCTTGAAAGAAGAGCGGGATTTGAAGAAGCCAGTAGCACCGCAGTGCTTAATTATACAGGGAATACTATATACTGACGCTCTTGGACTGAACCTTTTAGACGAATATAGAAACAGTAATGAAAATGCAAAGAAATCTCGTTCATGAAAGTTCCACACATTCAAAGAGGGTCGGTGGGATATGGACATTCCATTGGTGGGGGATTATGGTTTGCATAAGGGGCTGCGCAACAATAACAGCCGGGATGGAGGAATTGAAGCACTTGGGCCTATAGCTGGAGTCATCAGGGCGATGTAGCTCTTCAAGGGTGCCGAGTGTGTGACCGAGCTGGCGATAGCTCTCCTAGGAGAATTTCCGTGACACATGCTCCATAGCTTCAGTAGTCCTAAGGTGTTTCATTTCATTTTTTAAAGAAAAGCAAACATTAAGAAACTAAGAAGGGAATGTAAACAAGCAGTGCGTGAACCAAGGGCGTTTTCATACCCAGTTGCCAATCCCTCATTTTCATTTTGTTTGAACGCTGACCAGAAAGTCGCGCGATCAAATCTCGTTCACAGTGGCCGCACTTCAATGGGGGTGATTTGTATGTTCGTAAATATAGGTGCACGCTAGGTCCAGGTGGTAGGAATTTCCGGAACCCTCCATAACGGCGTTCCTCGTAATGATATGGTGGTTTTAGTGTGCAAAACACCAACAATTGAATAATCCTTGTCAATTGCCATGACGGGTCACTGCTTCGGCAGCATCCTGGTTCTCATTCATACGAAGGTGCCAAAAGAACTTCGAATTAACGTGGTCATCGCCACACATTCGCAGACGCCACTGGTGATCTTTCCCGATCCGACCCGGTTGATCGACCCCAAGGGCCGCCACCAGGTGTGGGAAGTTCTTGCGCGTCTGAGTCGGCGCAGCAGCGTCCTTGTCACCACTAAGAGCATCGAGGAGGCCGAGATCCTCGCGGACAGGCTCGTCATCATGCGCGAGGGAAGCGTCGTGTGCGCCGGGTCACCCACGTGGCTCAAGACCAGGTTCGACTCCGGCTTCTTCCTGCGGTTCACCAAGCTGCCGAACTTCAGGTACGCTGACGGTCAGGGCCGCATGAACTGATGTTGGGGCTGACCCGCTTATGCCTTGTCTATCTATGGCTGTGACGTAGACAGAGTTGCTTTGAGGGTTTCAACTTCCCTCCTTGAAATGTTTGCGTCTTACTTGTTTCCATCGTTTGCAAGTACTCTGATAGGCATCATTGGGATGTGTTAAAGTGTGTAGATGCGCACACGCATGCATATACATACACGAACATAAATAAAGAAGGCCGAAGCACCCAACAAATGCCTCCACCTCTCAAAAAGGAATCGCGAGGTAATGTGAACGCATTTATAGCGCCAAGAGAGAGTGCCGTTGCCGTCAGATGTTCGCCTTCATCGACCTTTGCCATCGCCTTGAGAGGCGCCCAGCCAGCGAACAGTCGAGAGTGAGGAGCGAGCGGACGGGAGAGTGAGGCACCAGCGTTCTCGGCTCGGTGTTGGCGTTTCACAGAGGCGTCTTGAGCACTCATTTCCGGATGTTCTTGAGAGGCGCCCAGCCAGCGAGGGAAGATATTCTTAAAATGAAAGAGGGTAAAGAGTGGGAATTAAGTGACGCAGTAACTGTCTCTCGGGAGAGGATGCCAAAACCGCGTCACTTGGCGCAGAAGGGGGAAGAAGGCTAAGGGAAGATTTAGAGGGTAGTGAGAGGTATGGGTGTTGGGGGGTGTAACCAAGGACTGACTCATGAACGCTTAGTGCAGTGGGGTCGTGCGGGGACCCAAGGACGTACGTGCTGAATCCCTTGGTTAAATAAAAATTTGCCTCCTGGCAGCTAACACACACACAGAGACAAATTGAAGTTCCTCGCCGTCAGCTTGAGTCGGCGTGGTTTAGAGGCTGTCTGCGTCCTACCTCCGCGTGTCTCCACGCCCCCAGCCAGCGAACGGTCGAGAGTGAGGCGCGAGTGGATGGGAGAGTTGGGTGCACGGAAGAGAGAGTGAACGGCAAAAGGAGGAGTGGTGAATCACTGCACTTGCCTTCCCCTACCCTCTCTCGCACAACCTGCTCCGGTTGTTAGGGGCGAAAATAAGCGTGTGCGCCCGCAGCTGTTGAATGGAAGAGGGAGTGAGAGTGGAGAGGTAACACCTCCCGGTGCGCGAACACTGCCGCGGACAACGTGGAATGCCTGACATAGCCCGACTAAGAAGCGTATTCACATTAAAAAATTTTCAGGCTACACTTCTCTTTTATGGTCAGCAAACGATTAGCGGCAGTGTGCACACCATGACGACTTAGTGGTTATATGGACTCGTTTCGCTAATTCACGTAGGTCGCGGTCCCCTTCTAATGAAAGCGAATACATGAAAGCCTATGTACTGAATTTAGGCACGCGCTAAAAAAGTAATAGAAACATAGGTTGCAAAATTTGTATAAAACGAATGCCACATGTGTCACACGAAAACAGCCACTTGGTGAAAAGCCGGCGCGATTACAAAAAGTCTACCTCACTGCAAAGGTAGAGTATTGCAGTGGTGCAGCTGTATGATGGAAGAAACCGAAACGCAAGAACATCGAGCACCCTTCTGTGGCACTCCCCAATTTGACATCACATGGACACTTTCAGCTGTCAGCGAGGATACACAAGAACGTGGAGCGAAGGACATGGAAGGAAAAGACAAGACGGACGGTTCAGCAGGGGACATGGAAGATGGAAATTAAGATACCAAAAAACGAGTCAAAATTGGCAGTTTTGTAAGACCGAGTTGGAATATTTATTTTCATTTCATTTCATTTATTTTCTCTCAATGCACAAGGCGTTACAGAGAGGAGTGGTGAAAAACAAACAAACAAACTGTACAAACAAATGGAGCATGTTTAAAAAGGGTATGCGTTTATGGTATTCTTGAAGTTGGTCGGGTCAGTGATGGATGCAATGGAAGCGGGAAGGTGATTCCAGTCCGTGCTTGTTTTGGCACGAATGAATTAAAATGGAGGTTTGTACGGCTGCTTGGAATTCCAACTTTGAAATGGTGATCGCTGCGGGATGAAATGTAGGATGGCGGCAAAAAAAGCGAGTTACTCAGTGAGTGCATGGTATGGTACAACTTGTGGAAGAGGCACAAGCGCGAGATTTTGCGGCGAAATGATAGGCTGGGTAGATTTAAGGTTGACTTCATATGGGTTACGCTTGCTGTACGGGAATAGTTCGACAAATGAAACGAGCGGCGCGATTTTGAATTGCTTCGATGCTACCGATATGGATGTTTACGTGGGGATCCCATACAGATGATGAATATTCTAGCTTTGGTCGGACTAATGTTTTATAGAGCAGAAGTTTCAGTTGCATCGGGGCAAGGGAGAAGTTACGGCGTAAATAACCAAGTGTGCGGTTAGCATTGTTTTATAATGTCAATGTGAGACTGCCAGGAAAGGTTGTCAGAAATTGTAATGCCAAGGTACTTGTATGAGCTAACTTTAGTAAGGAGAGAATTATTAAGTACATAGTTAGTAGAAATATTACATGTTCGACGTGAGACTCTCATTACTTTGCATTTAGTAACGTTAAGCTTCATTAGCCAAGTATCGCACCAAGATGAAACATTGTCTAAGTCACACTGAAGGACAAGGTGGTCAGAAGGGGTGTTAATTTCTCGGTAAATAACACTGTCATCGGCGAAAAGTTTAATAGAAGAAGAGATGTTATGTGGCAAATCGTTAATGTAAATCAGGAAGAGTAGTGGGCCAAGAACGGATCCTTGGGGGACGCCAGAGGTTACGGGTGAGAGGGGAGAGTTGCATTCATTCGCAGTTACAAATTGGGAGCGGTCTATTAAAAAGCATTCAATCCATTTTAATATGTTAGCATCAAGATTAAGTTTGCTTAGTTTTAGCAGTAGATGTTTGTGGCATACAGTGTCAAAAGCTTTAGCGAAGTCGAGAAAATACAGTCAACAAGGGAAGAAGCGTCAATGGCAAGAAAAAGGTCATTAGTAAGGCAGAGAAGTTGGGTCTCGCATGAGTACTGTTTCCGGAATCCATGCTGGTTATCACTAAGGAACGAGTTGTTTTCTAAGAAAGTGATTATGTGGGAGTAGATGACGTGTTCCATGAGCTTACACGGTATACTTGTTAACGATATGGACCTGTAATTGCGGGGGTTATGAACGTCACCTGATTTGTGAAGAGGAACCACCTTCCCCGCTTTCCAGTCGCCCGGGAGGCAATGACATTCCAAAGACTGTGTGAAAAGCTTACATAAATGACAGATGAGTAAACAGAGGTATTATGCAAAAACTTTGCACAGATACCGTCTTCACCTGGAGCACTGGCTAATTTCAAGTTTTCTATCAATTTTTGTATGCCGACACAGTCAAATAAAAGGGGTTCCATGGCAACAAAGTTGTGGGTGGGGGTATCGGGAAAGGAAAGCGCTGTAGGTTTAACAAAGCACGATGAAAACACAGAGCTTAAAATGACACAACACTTTTCTTTTGGTACACGGCTGTTATCATCATGGATTAATTCTATCGCCTTTTTTTCATTTCCCCTAATCATCTGCCAAAATTTCTGAGGGTTAGTTGCTAGCAGAGAGGGAAGCGTTTGTTGATAATAATTTTCTTTTGCAACGGATAATGCGCGAGTGTACTCGTCAGCTGCGTGATGATAAGCGGACCACTTTTCCGCGTTGTTAGTTAGCTTTGCCCTTCGAAAAATTCGTTTCTTTTTATTCAGTAGTCGTTTTAGTGTAAGCGTGAACCAAGGGACTTTGCGCTTTGCCTGATTCTGCGGAGCGGAATAAAACGATTGGTAAGTTCTGCTACCTTCTGCTTAAACAAATTCCAGTTTTGTTGCACGGACCTTTCCAGAAATTGCGAAAGGTAATCGTTTAGGAAAAGCTGAAGCTCATTATTAATTGAAACATAGTCGGCTCTTTTGTAGTCCCTAAAAACTTTTGAGCTATCATTTGTTTAGTTGTTTTAGTCATGTTAAAATGAATAGCTAGAAACCTCGCCGAAGTTTCTTTACAGGAAACCTCGCGTCTTCAATTGGCCACTCTTCAAGCTTCAACTTCTTCGCCGGAAACACGTCGGCCACACACACGCAGCTGTTGCCACGCGTCTTCGCTCGATAGCGGTAGACACATGCTCTTGCCTGTAGCTCGAGCCTTCACCCCTCAGGTGAAAATTCTCTTTTTCTCCTGCTTTGTCGCTACGGACAAAACCTTCGCCGACTACACGGCGGAATCCCTACGCGCTCTGGCGCTAACTTCCGTCTTCTCCTCCCAAAGTTTCTCTTCCAGGAAACTTCACGTCTTCTCCTGCTTTGTCCCTACGGACAAAACCTTCGCCGACTGCACGGCGGGATACCCTACGAGTGCTGGCGCTAACTTCCGTCTTCTCCTGCTCTCTCGTCTCGGCCGCTCGATTAAATACCTTCCGCGAGAGATTCCAGAAGGTTCTCGTCATTTCGTCGGCGCGATACGCAGCGAAGGCTGGGGAGAGGACGAGACGGTTCGAATGCCTTACGCGTCGGATTACTTAACTCGGCATGACCACCCCTCTTTCCTTCTAGAAATTTCGAGGGCTTGCTCGGCCGCCGATGTGGGGTGAGGAGGTTCGTCGGCGAAGCCACGCTTCCGAGGGGAGAGCGCGCGCCCGGGAGCCTTGGATGTTTGTTTTCTTTTTTTTTATCTCGCGGCGTCTCTCCCGCGCGTTATCGCAAGAATTTGGCGGCGTGCCCATTTTTAGCGCTCGTTCTGTGACACCCGGCGGTACACCACGTGAGGTGTCTTCGCGAAGATAGAAGTTAGTCGTTTGCTTTGCCTGATTATGTTGAAATGGCGGGACAGTATTTTGTTGATTCGTGGCGCTGATGAGGAGTAAGTTAGTACAAGGTTCGTTTGGGAAGTCGTTTTAAATACTCTGTTTGGTCCCTTATTAATATCACTCCTGTTCACGTTGCGAGCACGTAGTATGGCATCGTCAGTAATGTCTTCCGGATGATTTTGTTTCAATAAAAAATGCTTTAGGTGTTCCGCGTGTCTGTCGAATTCCCGCATATCAGTGCATATTCTTCGGTACCGGTAGGCCTGAGAATATGGAATACCCGTTTTGGTATTCCATATTCCATAAGAGCCGACCGACCCATTAACGGGAGACCCTTCCTTTACGCACGCCGTCAAGGACCCTCCCGGCACCGCGGTGACAATCTTGGGTGGCCTGACACACGTCGAGAACTGAACAGCACGTGATAAGAAACGTATGTGGACGTACACGGACAGTTGGTTTCGTTCTCAGTGTTGACAGTGGTTCTTCCTCTTTTTTACTTTCTTTCTTTTCTTTCTTTTTCTTTTTTCTCCCCCCTTTTTTCTAGTTCTCTCTCACTCTCGCAAACATGTTTCAAGGTGAGAGGGATGCGGCAGCAACGAAGTTTGGAAATTCATGTCAGTATAACTCATCCCCTGATGAAGGGAGGACCCCTCCCGAAACTGTTGGGAAATAAATATATTTATCCTTGTTGACAACGCTCCCGTTGTGCCATATCCCATACCTTCACAAAGACTAACTGGCCCATTGAATTATTACTCCCAGTATATATATATATATATATATATATATATATATATTGTAACGACGAGAAATAAGAGACAACGCGACAGGATGCTCAAACCGACGAGATTAAACCAACGCGGCCACTTTGCAGGAGTCTGTATCTCCTGCTAGCGGCATCTTGTCCAAGTCAACAGCGTTGGCCCCATCGTGGACGACGCCTGCACCGACCATCACGTCACAGCCAGTGTCGTCCTCCGGAATCTCCTTCAACAAACTTCCATGTGAAATATCAGCTTGGCCGAGCCCGGCCACCCCGGAATAGTCAATGCCGCCCACCGGAGACATTGTCGGTAGCCCACGAGGCTCGCAGTCGGGGCCGAGTGTAATGATAATAAATAGTGGGGCTCAGGCAAGGGCGCAGGCTAGGTTAAGGGTGTCATAGTTGTATTTTCACGTGGTCGAGCGTTGTACCCGCTAGGTGGCGATAGTAGCACCCGGGGGCTTGTCGCTTTTGAGACCGAAACAGTCACCATAGTGTCTGTTCCGGTTTCAAAGGCTCGTTATTACCGACTATAGTTCGTAACAACGAGCCTTTGTCTTTCGCGTGCTGCAGAAAACGATGTGTCGTGTTACGATTAACAGGTCCCAGGAACACACTGCAGCAAAAAAACGTGAGGCCAATTTTTTTGTCAGTACCCTTTTGAGATGGCTGAAAGACTGCGCAAAGAGACAAATAAATTTTTGTGATTTTTTTCGTATCAGCTGTTTCTGCCCCCACAAGGTGGCGGGAATTAATGCGAAGTTTTCTGGCGACGGCGGACGTCATCATGCACGCATATAAGCTTGCTATTGAGTGATAGGAACTCCTTATCAATGTAATGGTAGGAATGTTACTCATGGAGCACCCATTAGGGTTTCAATGTTTTGAAGTGCTATAGGTACGAAAATTGTGAATTTTTCACCATTCCCACAGGATGTTTTCATCAGTGTGATCGTACAGATGTGGTCATTAGTGGAGGACACACCGATGTAGTGATTTCTGCTGCCATTCTAGGGCAATGTTTTAATAAGTGTGTTCCTTTTTACAGGGAGGCAGCTCCCGACAAGCGGAGAAGCTTACGTGTGCAACTTCGACGCTTCCGGTTTATCAGGCCGAGCGTGGGAGTACTTAAGCGTATGTCCAGAAGAGCGAGAGCTGTTCGATGACATGACCGTCGAGGAGCACCTGCTCTTCTTCTTGTTCGTGAGTGACGTCCCACTAATCACCAAACTTCATTAGGCTAAGTTGATTCCTGAAGGGACACCACGAGATTTGTGACACCACTGAGATCTTAGACAAGTTTGAAGCCCACCGCGACGTTTCTCTGTGGCCTGAAGTGACATAATCTGACCATATCGTGCTCGAGCGACCCCTATTTTAGCTTGCCTTCCGCTGTCGCATGAGTTCACGCTTCATTCAACCGGCAGCATATTTGACATAGCCACAATGAGAGGGCTAAACTGATCCCAACAACTCATCAAGAGGAATATCAACTAGCTGGGTTATTTCTTCATCTTTTGTGTTGAACCTTTGTCAACGGAAAGTGTTTTCTCTGAACATAGCTTGTGTATATTCGCAAACGAAAAATTATCACGAACAAAATTCATCAATAAGTTATATTATTACGCCCTCGCGAGCATATAGCACACTAACACCAGTGTGACATTTATTTAATACCTGAATTCGGGATTGAGCGAGGCCTCGTCCTTCGTGTTGTAGTGGTTTTGATTAGAGAAAGTAGCGACAAGACATCAGCTGTAGTCCTAAAAAAAGCTACGAATGAATAATGAAATATATATATATATATATATATATATATATATATATATATATATATATATATATATATATATATATGGGTGCTTTCGCTCTGCGCAGCTGCGCCTGGTGCCGGTGAACACTGGCGAGGCGTACGTCGCCATGCTGATGCGACAGCTGAACATCGAACAGTACAAGGACACTCTGGTGTCCGCGTTGCCGCCACGAGTGAAGCGGGTTGTGTGCGTCGCCATCACGGCTTGCGCCGTCGAACAGGTAAAGCGTCAAATTTTGCGGCGAAGCTGTTAACGTATAGGCTATGGCTGAACGCGTCCGTAAAGATGACTTGCACGTGAGATCATGAACGCAGTTTCTGAAAGGAATCGGCGCTCCACGATGGTGGGTTTGATGGCAAACAAATTGCGTCTATGGTTAAACGACGCAGCAAGGACGTCTCTGTGCGTGAATAAATGGAGAGAACCTGCATGTCATGTTTTAAAAGCATTCATGTGACATCGGAAGTGTGTCGCCTCCCCATATGCCGGTCGTCCGAAATGGCATTTTCAGTGACGTTAAAGAAATCCGTCTATACGTGAGGTGCGTAGGAGTATAATAATAGGTGCCCCTCGCCACCATCATTGTCTATTTCACAAGTGTCGTGATGCTCAGTGGCGGCGCTCCCCACCAATCGTTGAATGCCTTTGTTTCCGATGGAGGGGGAAACGTTGTAGGCCCGTGTGCCCAGATTTTGGTGCACGTTAAAGAACCCCAGGTGGTCTAAATTTCCGGAGCCCTCCACTACGGCGTCTCTCATAATCATATGGTGGTTTTGGGACGCTAAGCCCAACATATCAATCAATTGAATGACTTTGTCTCGTATCACTGGCATCATGCTAGCGTATTTATCAGCACTACACATTTGGACTTGCTATGCGAGGAGCGCGTGTCATTGGCTTGAAAGAAGAGCGGGATTTGAAGAAGCCAGTAGCACCGCAGTGCTTAATTATACAGGGAATACTATATACTGACGCTCTTGGACTGAACCTTTTAGACGAATATAGAAACAGTAATGAAAATGCAAAGAAATCTCGTTCATGAAAGTTCCACACATTCAAAGAGGGTCGGTGGGATATGGACATTCCATTGGTGGGGGATTATGGTTTGCATAAGGGGCTGCGCAACAATAACAGCCGGGATGGAGGAATTGAAGCACTTGGGCCTATAGCTGGAGTCATCAGGGCGATGTAGCTCTTCAAGGGTGCCGAGTGTGTGACCGAGCTGGCGATAGCTCTCCTAGGAGAATTTCCGTGACACATGCTCCATAGCTTCAGTAGTCCTAAGGTGTTTTCTTTTCATTTTTGAAAGAAAAGCGAACATTAAGAAAATAAGGAGGGAATGTAAACACGCATTGCGTGAACCAAATGCGTTTTCATACCCAGTTGCGAATCCCTCATTTTCATTTTGTTTGAACGCTGACCAGAAGGTCGCGCGATCAAATCACGTTCACAAAGGCCGCACTTCAATGGAGGTGATTTGTATGTTCGTAAATATAGGTGCACGCTAGGTCCAGATGGTAGAAATTTCCGGAACCCCCCATAACGGCGTTCCTCGTAATAATATGGTGGTTTTAGTACGCAAAACACCAACAATTGTAATAATCCTTGTCAATTGCCATGACGGGTCAATGCTTCGGCAGTGTCCTGGTTCTTATCTATACGAAGGTGCCAAAATAACTTCGAATTAACGTGGTCATCGCCACGCATTCGCAGACGCCCCTGGTGATCTTTCCCGATCCGACCCGGTTGATGGACCCCAAGGGCCGCCACCAGGTGTGGGAAGTTCTTGCACGTCTGAGTCGGCGCAGCAGCGTGCTTGTCACCACTAAGAGCATCGAGGAGGCCGAGATCCTCGCGGACAGGCTCGTCATCATGCGCGAGGGAAGCGTCGTGTGCGCCGGGTCACCCACGTGGCTCAAGACCAGGTTCGACTCCGGCTTCTTCCTGCGGTTCACCAAGCTACCGAACTTCAGGTACGCTGACGGTCAGGGCCGCATGAACTGATGTTGGGGCTGACCCGCTTATGCCTTGTCTATCTATGGCTGTGACGTAGACAGGATTGCTTTGAGGGTTTCAACTTCCCTCCCTGAAATGTTTGCGTCTTACTTGTTTCCATCGTTTGCAAGTACTCTCATAGGCATCATTGGGATGTGTTAAAGTGTGTACATGCGCACACGCATGCATATACATATACGAACATAAATAAAGAAGGCTGAAGCACCCGAAAAATGCCCCCGCCTCTCAAAAAGGAATCGCGAGGTAATGTGAATGCATTTAGAGCGCGAAGAGAGAGTGCCGTTGCCTTCAGATGTTCGCCTTCACCGACCTTTGCCATCGCCTTGAAAGGCGCCCAGTCAGCGAACAGTCGAGAGTGAGGAGCGAGCGGACGGGAGAGGAAAGCACCAGCGTTCTCGGCTCGGCGTTGGCGTTTCACAGAGGCGTCTTGAGCATTCATTTCCGGAGGTCCTTGAGAGGTGCCCAGCCAGCGAGGGAAGAGAATCTTGAAATGAAAGAGATAAAGAGTGGGAATTAAGTGACACTGTAACTGTCTCTCGGGAGAGGACGCCACAACCGCGTCACTTGGCGCAGAAGGGGGAAGAAGGGTAAGGGAAGATTTAGAGGGTAGTGAGAGGTATGGGTGTTGGGGGGTGTAACCGAAGACTGACTCATGAACGCTTAGTGCAGTGTGGTCGTGCGGGGACCCCGGGACGTAGGTCCCGAATCCCTTGGTTAAATAAAGATTTGCCTCCTGGCAGCTAACACACACACATAGACAAATTGAAGTTCCTCGCCGTCAGCTTGAGTCGGCGTGGTCTAGAGGCTGTCTGCGTCCTACCTCCGCGTGTCTCCACGCTTCCAGCCAGCGAACGGTCGAGAGTGAGGCGCGAGTGGATGGGAGAGTGGGGTGCACGGAAGAGAGAGTGAACGGCAAAAGGAGGAGTGGTGAATCACTGCACTTGCCTTCCCCTACCCTCTCTCGCACAACCTGCTCCGGTTGTTAGGGGCGAAAATAAGCGTGTGCGCCCGCAGCTGTTGAATGGAAGAGGGAGTGAGAGTGGAGAGGTAACACCTCCCGGTGCGCGAACACTGCCGCGGACAACGTGGAATGCCTGACATAGCCCGACTAAGAAGCGTATTCACATTAAAAAATTTTCAGGCTACACTTCTCTTTTATGGTCAGCAAACGATTAGCGGCAGTGTGCACACCATGACGACTTAGTGGTTATATGGACTCGTTTCGCTAATTCACGTAGGTCGCGGTCCCCTTCTAATGAAAGCGAATACATGAAAGCCTATGTACTGAATTTAGGCACGCGCTAAAAAAGTAATAGAAACATAGGTTGCAAAATTTGTATAAAACGAATGCCACATGTGTCACACGAAAACAGCCACTTGGTGAAAAGCCGGCGCGATTACAAAAAGTCTACCTCACTGCAAATGTAGAGTATCGCAGTGGTGCAGCTGTATTATGGACGAAATCGAAACGCAAGAACATCGAGCACCCTTCTATGGCACTCCCCAATTGGACATCACACGGACACTTTTCAGCTGTCAGCGAGGATACACAAGAACGTGGAGCGAAGGACATGGAAGGAAAAGACAAGACGGACGGTTCAGCAGGGGAGATGGAAGATGGAAATTAAGATACCAAAAAACGAGCCAAAATTGGCAGTTTTGTAAGACCGAGTTGGAATATTTATTTTCATTTCATTTCATTTATTTTCTCTCAATGCACAAGGCGTTACAGAGAGGAGTGGTGAAAAACAAACAAACAAACTGTACAAACAAATGGAGCATGTTTAAAAAGGGTATGCGTTTATGGTATTCTTGAAGTTGGTCGGGTCAGTGATGGATGCAATGGAAGCGGGAAGGTGATTCCAGTCCGTGCTTGTTTTGGCACGAATGAATTAAAATGGAGGTTTGTACGGCTGCTTGGAATTCCAACTTTGAAATGGTGATCGCTGCGGGATGAAATGTAGGATGGCGGCAAAAAAAGCGAGTTACTCAGTGAGTGCATGGTATGGTACAACTTGTGGAAGAGGCACAAGCGCGAGATTTTGCGGCGAAATGATAGGCTGGGTAGATTTAAGGTTGACTTCATATGGGTTACGCTTGCTGTACGGGAATAGTTCGACAAAATGAAACGAGCGGCGCGATTTTGAATTGCTTCGATGCTACCGATATGGATGTTTACGTGGGGATCCCATACAGATGATGAATATTCTAGCTTTGGTCGGACTAATGTTTTATAGAGCAGAAGTTTCAGTTGCATCGGGGCAAGGGAGAAGTTACGGCGTAAATAACCAAGTGTGCGGTTAGCATTGTTTTTAATAATGTCAATGTGAGACTGCCAGGAAAGGTTGTCAGAAATTGTAATGCCAAGGTACTTGTATGAGCTAACTTTAGTAAGGAGAGAATTATTAAGTACATAGTTAGTAGAAATATTACATGTTCGACGTGAGACTCTCATTACTTTGCATTTAGTAACGTTAAGCTTCATTAGCCAAGTATCGCACCAAGATGAAACATTGTCTAAGTCACACTGAAGGACAAGGTGGTCAGAAGGGGTGTTAATTTCTCGGTAAATAACACTGTCATCGGCGAAAAGTTTAATAGAAGAAGAGATGTTATGTGGCAAATCGTTAATGTAAATCAGGAAGAGTAGTGGGCCAAGAACGGATCCTTGGGGGACGCCAGAGGTTACGGGTGAGAGGGGAGAGTTGCATTCATTCGCAGTTACAAATTGGGAGCGGTCTATTAAAAAGCATTCAATCCATTTTAATATGTTAGCATCAAGATTAAGTTTGCTTAGTTTTAGCAGTAGATGTTTGTGGCATACAGTGTCAAAAGCTTTAGCGAAGTCGAGAAAAATACAGTCAACAAGGGAAGAAGCGTCAATGGCAAGAAAAAGGTCATTAGTAAGGCAGAGAAGTTGGGTCTCGCATGAGTACTGTTTCCGGAATCCATGCTGGTTATCACTAAGGAACGAGTTGTTTTCTAAGAAAGTGATTATGTGGGAGTAGATGACGTGTTCCATGAGCTTACACGGTATACTTGTTAACGATATGGACCTGTAATTGCGGGGGTTATGAACGTCACCTGATTTGTGAAGAGGAACCACCTTCCCCGCTTTCCAGTCGCCCGGGAGGCAATGACATTCCAAAGACTGTGTGAAAAGCTTACATAAAATGACAGATGAGTAAACAGAGGTATTATGCAAAAACTTTGCACAGATACCGTCTTCACCTGGAGCACTGGCTAATTTCAAGTTTTCTATCAATTTTTGTATGCCGACACAGTCAAATAAAAGGGGTTCCATGGCAACAAAGTTGTGGGTGGGGGTATCGGGAAAGGAAAGCGCTGTAGGTTTAACAAAGCACGATGAAAACACAGAGCTTAAAATGACACAACACTTTTCTTTTGGTACACGGCTGTTATCATCATGGATTAATTCTATCGCCTTTTTTTCATTTCCCCTAATCATCTGCCAAAATTTCTGAGGGTTAGTTGCTAGCAGAGAGGGAAGCGTTTGTTGATAATAATTTTCTTTTGCAACGGATAATGCGCGAGTGTACTCGTCAGCTGCGTGATGATAAGCGGACCACTTTTCCGCGTTGTTAGTTAGCTTTGCCCTTCGAAAAATTCGTTTCTTTTTATTCAGTAGTCGTTTTAGTGTAAGCGTGAACCAAGGGGACTTTGCGCTTTGCCTGATTCTGCGGAGCGGAATAAAACGATTGGTAAGTTCTGCTACCTTCTGCTTAAACAAATTCCAGTTTTGTTGCACGGACCTTTCCAGAAATTGCGAAAGGTAATCGTTTAGGAAAAGCTGAAGCTCATTATTAATTGAAACATAGTCGGCTCTTTTGTAGTCCCTAAAAACTTTTGAGCTATCATTTGTTTTAGTTGTTTTAGTCATGTTAAAATGAATAGCTAGATGGTCGCTTATGCCCGGAATAACTGATAGGGATTTAATTAGGTCGGGATGCGTGGTCAGCACCAAGTCTAGAACTGAGGAGGTGGACGAGGTAATGCGGGTTGGAGCATTAACCAGCCGGGTAAGGTTAAAGTCTGAACACACATCAAGAAAGGCAGCACTGTCAGCAGACGTTGATGAAATAATTGGGAAAGGGGGAGACCACGAAACATCAGGGAAGTTAAAGTCACCTAGGAGAAACATAGGTGCAGCTGGAAACCTTACTTGCAACTTATTTAGTGCATCGTGTAATTCATTTGCGAAACCGGTAGTAAGGCTAGGAGGCCGGTAGCAGCCACAAACAACAATATCTTTGTGGTTAATGCGAACACACGCGACAACAATTTCAAGCGGTGAAACAACAGGCACGCTGAACGAGCTATTCTCGTCGCTAATGGCAATCAATACGCCGCCCCCGCGCCTCGTGCCCCGGTCACAGCGGTAGAACTTAAACTTTTTTGAACAGTTAAATATTTCGTTATTTTCAATTTCCGCGGACAGCCAAGTTTCAGTTACTACGACGACATCAGCTAGACATGTATCTATTAGCGCAGATAGGGCATCACGCTTGTTAGTAACACTTCGAGAATTACATAGCAAAAAAGAAAATTCATGAGCTCGAAAATGCTTATCTAGCTATCGATGTGAAGGAGGAGCGCTGGCCCCTGCGCATTCTGCATTGCTTACTTCGGGAGCAACGTGGACGGGGTTATCATAAATAGGTCCTGCCTCGGCTACACGATCGGTGACCGGACAATAAACGTAAGCTTTCTTGTTGATTAGTATCTTGTTATACTTCAAGTAATATGGCTGCCCAGTGCTTTTCGCGAAATTTAAAAGCTTTTTCTGCACGTGGCGCGTGGCCTTGCAGAAATCTTCGCTAACTGACACGGGGGTGCTGCGAAGCATCGATTTCTTAGTAAAGACACTTTCTCTTGTTTTAAACGAACTGAAGCGAACAATAACAGGTCGACATTTGTTCTGTACATATGTTCCAAGCCTGTGTGCACGGGAGATGGCTTCATTAGGAAGTTCCAATTTGAGAGACGCAGACAGGATTTCACGAATTTTTAGCTCCGACTCGGCCCAGGTTTCTGAGGCAGAATCCAATATCCCATAAAAAATTAGGTTCTCCCTACGAGAGCGATCCTCGAAGTCATCAAGCCGTGAACTGAGAGCGACACTTTCGTGTCGCACGGCAGCCGTTACAAGACCTTGTATCTGTGCATTGTCGGGAACGCTCTCGAGGGTAAGAACCTTCTGTTCAAGTAGAGTTAGTCGGGTGGTTAAATCTGTTACTTTGGCATCAAGTAGCAACTGGTTTTCTTTAACTTCGTTAATAGTCTTCTGCAAGTTGTCATGACGCTCATCCAAGTGTGCGGTTAGTTTGCTGATGGCGGCTAATACTTCGCTATTCGGACCAGGATTCTGTTCAATATCCCCGCAAAGAAGAAGTTCCTTTATAACAACTAAACACTCTGCGACTATATCAAGCAACACATGTGGGCATGGAAGGAGCAGCAGACAATAGTTGCTAGATCGCTTAGCGCTATAATATTGGAAGGGACCAACCTGTACAAAAAGCAAAAAGTGGTTGGATGAGACCATGGTGGCGGCCGCTCCGTTCCACTGCCCACTGAGGCGCGCGGTGCAAGGCTGGCTGTATTTGTAGTTTTCTGGGTGGCTTGACGATGTCGATGCGGTTGGCTTGGTGGCAGCGTAAGGGGTTACCGGAACGGGAGGTTGAAGTGGCTCCGGGCAACAACGGCTCGGTTTGGGCTGGGGAGGGCACGTGCCGTTTGGCGTGCCAGGCGCATGTGGTTCCACGCAGTCTGGCGAGCTCGTGCTGATGACTGCGAACAACTGTACAAAAAGCAAAAAGTGGTTGGATGAGACCATGGTGGCGGCCGCTCCGTTCCACTGCCCACTGAGGCGCGCGGTGCAAGGCTGGCTGTATTTGTAGTTTTCTGGGTGGCTTGACGATGTCGATGCGGTTGGCTTGGTGGCAGCGTAAGGGGTTACCGGAACGGGAGGTTGAAGTGGCTCCGGGCAACAACGGCTCGGTTCGGGCTGGGGAGGGCACGTGCCGTTTGGCGTGCCAGGCGCATGTGGTTCCACGCAGTCTGGCGAGCTCGTGCTGATGACTGCGAACAACTGTACAAAAAGCAAAAAGTGGTTGGATGAGACCATGGTGGCGGCCGCTCCGTTCCACTGCCCACTCAGCGAGTGGGCAGTGGAACGGAGCGGAATTTGTGCATTAGGTTGTATAGTTTTGTGTAGTATATCGTTGAGGTCCTAGCTCGTTTCCTTGGAAGTGGTTGGCAATAAGTGGTTGTGCTGCTCTCTACTTTTTTTGTTTATCTCTCTCGCTCTCTCTTTATTAAAATTACCATTTGACACTTGTCCTATTCACTTTTTTTTTTCAAAATTCGGTAGCCTGCAATACTTTGGTACAGCAGCCAAGTCATTGTTGTTTCATTTTCATTATTTTAAGATTACATTTTACCTACACAACCCTGTCTGTCTGTCTGTCTGTCTGTCTGTCTGTCTGTCTGTCTGTCTGTCTGTCTGTCTGTCTGTCTGTCTGTCTGTCTGTCTGTCTGTCTGTCTGTCTGTTATCAGTGCCCCACAACGATGGAGTTTAGATATTTCTCGTCGGCTCCGATTGGCTGAAAGGGTGCTACCGCGTGGCGGTGCCGCCACAGTCGGTTACCTAATAAGTTCCCCGCTCGCTTACGCATTCGCCTAGTCCTCTTAGCCGATGACTCCACTGATCCTTACCCCCCTCCCCTCCTCCTTGCTTTCTGCATTTCGCGTAGAATCACATAGCCTCCGGGATTGGTCTTCGTTTGACCATGCAACGATGTCATGGTGATGTCATATGCAATCAGTGACGGTTATAGCGACATTACACATTTTTCGACAAGCGATGTCGTCATGACCTTTGACCTTTTTTTATTGGTGAGTTGGAGCCGACGGCTATTCTCACGTTTCACGAGGCATGTAATGGATTTCCTTTTAATGACGAAAGCTTTACAGAGCGCTTAATTTGGTCTGTTAACGATCCCGAGAACTTACTTTGTACCGGCTCTTCGATCGAGTATTGCAAAAACCATTTCGTGATCTCTCTAACGGTGACTGTTTCGTCTACGGTAAAAGTGCGATAGTGACTTTGACGTGATTTGCCACAGGGAGCGTGACGTGACACGCGTCGTCAAGTACCACATGGGTGCGATCGCACCAAGGCGCGTCTCTAAGCTCGAGACGGTATACAACCTGAGCGACTCTCTACACGTAAGTATACTGAGGTATTGTTAGTTATTACCATATGCAGCGCTGTAGAACAATGCTCACGTCCTACGCTGTCAAGCCCATATAGGAGACCCCAGCTCACGTTATTGAAGCTGTGTTTCTTCTTACTTGAGAGTGAAGATGTACTGGCTAATCACGCACCGTTTTAGTAGGGGTGATAGCAGTACGCTTTAATCATTTCACGTGCCATGAAAGGAAATGAACAGATAAGTTATTCAAACTAAATTACGCAGATAACTGTTATAATGACAACGTCAGTGGTCGTCCTAGCCATTTACATTTGTTTGCGTGATTACAGCTTCGCTATGTGATGGTATTCATCCCCAGGAACTGACCAAATTTGTTTTCTTTTAATGAACGAACTAACTTCCTCGTTTACGTTGTGTCGCCGATGGAATAGCACACATTTTAAAACAACCCATTGGTCTCAATATCTATATATATCGACAGTTGCCTTCTATCTTTTGAGATGGTGTATTTACAGGGTGCTTCAAGAAACGTGTGCACAGATCCTATAAAAAACACGAAAAGTGAAATATTTGCTTGCTGGCTTTATAATTGTTTCTTCATAACAGTACACATCTTTACAAGAATGGAGACATAAATTTCAGTGGTAATAAAGGAAATCATATTAACGTTTTTACTTATTGGAGACAGGTGGTCACCTAAAATTGGAGAATCCAAGTCCTTCCCGTGAAGAGCTTATCACCGCAGATAGATTTCGAAAAGTTGGCTTCGGGTAATACTGGGCAGTAATGAAATTCGCTCTATATGTGCAAGTCAATGCCTGTTCAGGAGTGCCCTGAAAGGGGACCTGTGGATTATATTGAATTGAAACAACGAATACCTCCTCTGCTGCAAGGTAGCCTAATTTCTAACCTTTCATAAGCTATAAATGTGCAGCAAGTGGTAGTTGGTGGTGGTAGCTGGACCACCATCACCACCACCACCCCGACCATTATCACCACTAGACTGTTCAGAAAAAGTCATTCGGGACTAGCAATGTCTCACCCAGCCCCCTTGTTAAAGCGCGGTCAATGGGCAACAAGCTACTCGTGCGGCTAGTACTGTTACACATGAGGCGCATGCGCATTATGCTCGCAGCATGTCACTCGCATGGCCACAATGCTCCACTACCTGGAGAAGAGGCACGACATCTTGGGCATCGCGTTCATGAGCCTTACCTACTGCACGCTCGAGGACGTCTACATAAGGTGAGCACAAGCTAGAAAAGAAGAGGAAAAACGGATTTTATGCAGTAGACAGAGGCTTATTTATTTATTTATTTATTTATTTATTTTGTGAAGAAGAAGATGTGCCTGCAGCGAGCAGCATCGCCAACGCCCGGCTCTCTCGGCTCGTGCTTCGGTTCGTTGCTGTGCCGATCGCTGGGCGGTTCCTCACGCTGTCTCGTCGCTGTCTTTAACGGCTAATAAACCTCCTCACATTTGGTGGAAGGTGCTGTTAATCCCCGTTGCTACACCCTGGAGCTGCGAAGCCGCACGCTACTACCTGTCATGACTGCCAACGCCACTACATCGACGCCTTCGCTCCAGTTCAACTGCCCTGGCCATCCTAGGCTACGGAAGCCGAAGGTCTTCAGCGGTGCGGATGGGACCGACTTCGAAGACTGGCTCGAGTACTACGAACTGTTGAGCGCCAACAATAAGTGGGATGAAGCCGACAAGCTGGGCCACGTGATATTCTATCTCACTGGCGTCGCCGAATTGTGGTTTAATAACCACAAACACAACATCCCCACATGGAGCGTCTTCAAGACGTCATGTGCTGAAGTGTTCGGTCGGCCGGCTGTCCGCAAGCAGAGGGCAGAACAGCGCTTGCGCGTCCGCTCTCAGCAGACTGGCGAGACCTTTACCAGCTATATTGAGGACGTCGTCGACCTTTGTCGACGTGTGAATGACACCATGCCCGAATCTGACAAGGTCAAAAACACCCTGAAGGGCATCGACGACGGCGCATTTCAAATGCTCTTGGCAAGGAATCCAACCACAGTTTCTGAAGTCGTCAGCTTGTGTCAGAGCTACGACGAGCTGAAGAAGCAACGCACTCTGACTAGGCAGCCTCAGCCTGGTGGTGAGTCGCTGTCCAGTTTCGACTCCATGCCCGACAGTTCACCATTGCTTCAGCAAGTCCGAGCCTTCGTCCGTGAGGAAGTCGCCCGCCAACTTTCTCTAGTGCCCTTTACTCACGAGAACACCACCTGTCTACCTGCCCCGCTTCGCACTGCTATATCGGAAGAGGTTGCACAAGCTGTTCCTCTTGCGCACTACGAGCCACCTCTATCTAGCCGTAGTCACTGCCCGGGTGTCGCACAGCCGGTAGGCGCTCCTGTCGCCTATCCGCCAGCCGTTCAGCCTGTGGCCGCGCCCCTCACCTATGCAACGCAGCCTGTGGCTCCTCCTGTCGCCTTTTCGCAAGAGATGCAGCCCGTAGCCGCGCCGCTCACATATGCAGACGCTGTACGTAGGCTCCCGCAACCACCCTACACCACGCGCTCACAGCCCGCTCACCCAGCTGCTTATACTGCACCTTGGGCGGCAGCACCAGTCGCCAATCCCTGGAGGACGCCCGATAACCGACCGATTTGCTACGCTTGCTTCACTCCCGGACACGTTGCTCGCTACTGCCGCCGTCGACCTCAGACGTTCGGCAACTATGCCCGGTCGTCGCATCCCGGCAGCCAACCCTTCGTCCAATACGGGCCGGTCTCACCACCTCGCTATGCGCCTACTGACCACCTTGACTTCCAGCCGCAACGCGCACCCTCTCCTCGTCGGCGATCGCCCTCCCCCATGCGTCGCCGGCCCAGACCTTCTGACCAGGAAAACTAAGCAACGCAGTTCAAGAGGCAAGAACTGCGCCGTTTTCGAACTGTCAAAGCCCTCGCTCCTCTCCCGCTAACGTGGTCGCAGTAACTGTTGAAGGTTATTGTACTTTCGCCCTTGTGGACACTGGCGCCGCTGTTTCTGTTATTGCCGCTAATCTCTGCCGTTTATTACGCAAAGTAACGACGCCGCTTTCGGGACTGTCGCTTCACACCGCAAGCGCACAGCAAGTAACGCCTCTCGCAGCCTGCACTGCAAGAGTATCTATCGAAGGCATTCTTTACATCGTGGAGTTTATTGTTCTTCCTGTCTGTTCGCATGACGTCATCCTCGGGTGGGACTTCCTATCCCGCCATAATGCTGTCATAGACTGCGCACGCGCCGAAGTTGAGTTTTCACCCTTGTGTGATGCCCCATTACTGGACGCTCCTCATCAGCCGCCGAAGTTGCTCGTTCATGAAGATACCGATATCCCGCCTGGAAATTTCGCTTTTGTTCCCGTTTCATGCAACGCCTACACTGACGCTACAGTTCTTTTTATGCCTTCCGATATCTTCAAATGTCGTCGAGCTTTGCCGCTGCCTTTCGCAACAATTGACCTTGCCGCCGGAAAATGCAACATGTTCGTAAGCAATCCGCTTTCCACACCTGTCACATTGCTTGCGGGGGAATGTCTCGGCCGCGTGCAGGATCTCGACCCTTCGTTTTTGTTTGATGTCCCGGACGACTACTGCGACCACCCCAAAGCACTGTGGGCACTCGGGGAGTCGTCCGATGATACGTTTTCCAGCGCCATCGCCGACACTCTCACTCCCACCGAACATGCCGAGCTGCTGGATCTTCTGCATGAGTTCAGGAGTTCGTTCGATGTGTCGCTACCTCAACTGTGCCGCACATCACAAGTCAAACATCATGTTGACACCGGCCTACACCAGCCACTGCGTCAAAGACCATACCGTGTCTCCGCTGAAGAGCGCCGCGTCATCAACGATCAAGTCGAAGATATGCTTCGTAGAGACGTCATTCGACCATCTCACAGTCCCTGGGCGTCTCCCGTCGTCCTGGTGCGTAAGAAAGACGGATCTATCCGATTTTGCGTGAACTATCGTCGTTTGAATAAGATAACCCGCTAGGACGTCTATCCTTTGCCGCGCATTGATGACGCCATTGACACCCTTCACGGAGCGGAATTTTTCTCGTCGCTAGATTTGCGGTCTGGCTACTGGCAGGTCCCAATGGCAGAAGCCGATCGCCAAAAAACGGCATTTATTACACCAGACGGACTATATGAATTTAACGTCATGCCCTTTGGGCTTTGTAACGCGCCTGCCACGTTTGAACGTCTTATGGATAATACGCTACGTGGCCTCAAATGGAATATGTGCCTCTGTTACCTCGACGATGTCGTGGTTTTCTCCCACGACTTTCCTACGCACCTCCTTCGCCTCAGGCACGTTTTGAGTTGTCTGACCAACGCTGGTCTGCAGCTTAACCTGAAAAAATGCCGCTTCGCTGCACGCGAGCTCGTCATCCTAGGCCACATCGTGTCCAGGCACGGCGTATTACCAGACCCAGCAAAACTTCGAGCAGTCGCAGAATTTCCCAAGCCGACGACCATGAAAGAACTTCGCAGTTTTCTAGGCCTATGCTCCTATTTCCGGCGCTTTGTTCGAAATTTTGCATCTATCATATCACCGTTAACCCAGCTTCTTCGCGGTGACGTGAACCTCACCTCCTGGTCCCCTGCATGTGACGTTGCCTTCACTACTCTGCGCCGTCTGCTCACTTCCCCACCTATTCTTCGCCACTTCGACCCGACGGCTCCTACCGAAGTGCACACCGACGCCAGCGGCGTCGGGCTAGGCGCTGTCCTCGCTCAACGAAAGCCCGGCTATTCAGAATACGTTGTAGCCTACGCTAGCCGCACTCTGACGAAAGCCGAAACTAATTACAGCGTGACAGAAAAAGAGTGTTTGGCTCTGGTGTGGGCGCTTGGAAAGTTCCGGCCGTACTTATACGGCCGCCCGTTCGATCTAGTAACGGATCACCACGCGCTTTGCTGGCTCTCCACGTTGAAAGACCCTTCTGGCCGCCTTGCGCGATGGGCACTCCGCATCCAGGAGTACGACATTCGCGTCGTATACCGCTGCGGACGCAAACACTCTGACGCTGATGCCCTGTCCCGCTCACCTTTACCACCAGATCAGACGTGCGGAAACACTCGCCTCCAGACCTTGTCATCGCTAAATCTCGACTCGGTTGCCACCGAACAACGTCGTGACCAGTGGATCGCCTCTCTTATCGAATATTTATCTGGCATGCCCAACCTTCCAGTATCTCGATCCCTCCGACGTCAAGCTTTCCATTTCGCCATCCGCGATCACCTTCTTCATCGACGCAACTACGCTCCCGATGGCCGCCGGTGGTTGCTGGTCATTCCACGCACTTTAAGATCGCAAGTATGCGCCTCCTTTCACGACGATCCGCAATGTGGCCACGCCGGAGTGTTCAAAACATATGAACGCCTTCGCCATCGCTATTACTGGCGCGGCATGTACAATTTTGTACGTAAATTCGTGCAGTGCTGTCCTGACTGCCAGCGACGTAAATCAACACTGCCACGTGCGACTGGCGCATTGCAGCCACTTCCATGCCCTGCCAAGCCATTTGATCGCGTCGGCGTTGACCTCTACGGTCCCCTTCCATTGACACCAGATGGTAATCGGTGGATTATTGTGGCGGTTGACCACCTGACACGCTTCGCCGAAACAGCCGCTTTGCCGAGCGCTACAGCTCAGGATGTCGCCTCTTTCATTTTGCAACGCTTTATCCTTCGACATGGTGCACCTAGAGAGCTCCTTAGTGACAGAGGCCGCGCTTTCCTTTCCGAGGTCGTCGAAACTCTGCTTTCGGAATGCCACGTCATTCATCGGAAAACGACAGCATACCACCCGCAGACTAACGGACTAACGGAACGGTTCAACCGCACGCTAGGTGATATGCTCTCAATGTACGTGGCATCTGATCAGTAGCAACTGGGACCGTGTTCTCTCATACGTCACGTTCGCATATAACACCGCAATACAAACGACCACGGGATTCTCACCTTTCTTTCTTATTTACGGACGTGAGCCTTCCCATACAATTGATACCCTACTTCCTTACCATCCTGATGCTTCCGAGTGTCCATCTATCTCCGATGCTGCTAGAAAAGCCGAAGAGTGCCGCCAGCTCGCCAGTGCGTTCACCTCGGAAGAGCAACAACGCCAGAAAGAAACCCGTAGCACCTCTCTTCCGGATCCCAGCTATGCCCCAGGGTCTCTTGTGTGGCTTGCCATCCCATACCAAACACCGGGACTCTCCTCGAAACTTGTCCCTCGGTACGAGGGGCCTTACACCGTTTTGGAGAAAACCTCTCCGGTTAATTTCCTAATTGAACCAGTTTCCCGATCGGACGACATGCGCCGGCGTGCACGTGACATCGTCCATGTTTCCCGACTGAAACCGAACCATGAGCCTTTGCCTGAAACTTCTTAAGTCGCCAGGATGGCTCCTTTTTCAGCGGGGGCGATTGTGAAGAAGAAGATGTGCCTGCAGCGAGCAGCATCGCCAACGCCCGGCTCTCTCGGCTCGTGCTTCGGTTCGTTGCTGTGCCGATCGCTGGGCGGTTCCTCACGCTGTCTCGTCACTGTCTTTAACGGCTAATAAACCTCCTCACAATTTATTTATTTATTTACAGATACTGTCAGCTCTTACATAGGGCTATTACAGGAGTGGAAAAAAGTACGTGAAAAAAATAGCGATCCTTCCAAGAACAGAACATGGTTGACAAATATAATCAGAAGTAACAAATTAAAGTACAAGAATGAAGTCATCAAAAAAACGCAACCAATAACGCAACGAAGAACTTAATCATTGAATGCACTAGAGCATGCAGAGACAAATAGAGCATTATTAATTACAGACGAGGATATGTGCTAGGTGCTTTAAAAAGTATCTATGAATGAGCTTGAAACGGCTTCATGGCTGAACGAATTTCATACTTAAAACAATTTCACCCACTGGGGCGTCTTTGTTGCCCCACAAATAGTAGAGACTAGGTGCATAAATAGAATTTCTTTTTCGGGGTGGGGGGGCACTTTTTGATTTCGGGAGGGGCACCCCTTGAAATGGTATTTCTTTGCTCTCAATGCAATGGTGAAAAAAAATTCAGGGGGTGGAGCACGTGCCTGGTGTGCCACCCCCTGGCTACGCCCCTGGTAGAGACTCCCAGGGCCTCTGAAGCATTCGCCTAAGGCGACCTTCTCAGTGGACGTACTAACCTCCTGCGACTCCTCTGCTAATGCTCTCTGAACATTACGTGGTTTTGAATAGCGTTTAGAATCGGAGAAATGGCAAGCTTTCTTTACCAAACTAAGCAGGCAACGACTTGATCACGCGTGGCTGCGCTATGTAACGTCGCAATGACGCCACCGAAATCGAAGATCAGCTTGAATATTTCATGAAGCATCTAAGAGGCTCGCCTTCATAAGCTGTCGTGCGTGCATTTATTCGCTCAGCCACGGCGTTCTCGTTTTGATGGAGGCGAAATGATCGAGGCAAGTGCTCTGCGGTGCCGATGCATGCTATAGACCAACAAATGTTCCAAGTTCACTATAGCTGCCCCACATATTATAACATGAATTTGATATAAATAAGAAAATATAGTGCTATTGAGTCTGATGCCGCTATCTAACTGCATTCGGATCGTACATTGTATGAAAAAAATGTTTTCTGCGATTTCAGGATGGTGAGTGGCCCTGAAGGAAACATGGGCGGTGGCGACACCCAAGCTCAGTCGCCTGCAACTCCTGCTGACGGCTCGGACCCAGCTAAGGAAAAACAAGGTGATAAGCGAGATTATTATAAGATTGAGTTTAGGTTAGGCTCAAGATTGTTCCTTAAATGTAGGAGAAGACCGTCGCCACTTAAGTCCTAGGATTATCAGGCTATTTTAACTTCAATATTGCGGAGCAGTAACGGAACCAGTTGATAGGTACACATGTGCACACATAGGTCCTCAAGTCTCACAGTGAAGTGACACAAGCAAACATGGAAGGGAAGAAAAGAGAAATATTATTTGTACATTTTGGCATAATTCGCGTGTTGTGCTCGCTTTGCATAACACGTATTTTGTACTAGAACCAATGGCTATATGTGTTATGTCGAGATTGATGTCCCCCTTCCTGTCCGCTCTACGAAGTGTTTTGTGGCGAAGTACGTGAAGTGTAAGTAAATAAAACGAGCAAAGACTCAGAATAGGCTCTCGCCATGCTGGCTTAGTGGTTATGGCATTGAGGGGTTGAGGATGAGATAGCAGGTCTGATTGCAGGCCACAGTGGCCACATGTAGATGGGTGTAAATGGAAATACGGTTGCATACATTCACTGAATGCCTCTGGCGGTAGCATCCGTGAGAGCTAGCAAGCGTGGTTGTTCCGCCAGCAAGTCAATTTGTCTGAGCTTCGTTTTTGTGACTTCAAGCGGTTTTATGACGTATGCTTATAGTGTGCACACCAAGTAGAGGGTAGTGGTGCTATCACGTGGTAGACAAGTGCATCAGCACACGGATAAGGGTACCTCGATTCATTACTCCCATGGTGTGTGATGGTGCCGATGTTGTCTCCCCATGTTGAAAGTATTTGGCAGCAAGCAAAGGAATGCTTATAGCTTCGGGTTTTCCACAAAGGGTAAACGTTTACCGCATAACACCCCTTCCCTACACTGATTGGTGAAGTGTGCAAGAAAACAAACTTGGTGATGGATACAAAAGTGATAGCTTAGCGATCACGGGGTCCTCGCGATACCTTTGGTCATTGTGACACGCTGGTCTCCACCCCCACCCGCGTCTATGCGCTGGCGGCAAGTAGCCTCATGGCCTGCTTCTTGTAGGACGCTAGTTGGTCTATTCAAGCCCGGCTGATTTATTCCTCAATATCTTCACCTTTTTTTTTCACCAATGCTGTAAACGTCTTTTCTTTATCCACTTTCCGTACCACAGGCTCTACATGAACACCTCTTACGGGCCTCGCTGGTTGAATAACGAGTAACCTGACTGATCGCAGGGACCTCTAGTCACATTATTACGGATCTGATAACCACGTACAAACTCAACATACGCAGGCATCTGCGCCTAAATTGTATATGGCGACGTTTTGCGCACTTGCAGAGCAAGACGCCGTTCGGCAGTGGTGCACGGCGCGCTCCACCAAGGCCGGCGTGTTCTCGGTGCTGTGGGCCCTGCTTCGCAAGCGAGGCATCATCTGGCGGCGAGTGTGGTGGACCAAGCCGCTGTCGCTGGGCATTCCCGTGGCGTGCATGCTGCTGCTGGCCCTGTGCGAGAGGCACTTCCTGCCGGACATTGCCTGGGAAGGCAGCGACATCACCTACGAGCCGGAGGACATCTTCGACGTCTCCTACGGCTTCATAGAGAAGGACAATGCCAGGTACGCATTCGCGATTGGATGCCGTGTCGTGAAACGTCGTGGAACGTAAAGAAATGTGGGATAACGTGGGTCCAAACCAGGCTGTGGTTACGAGGCATTGACGTATTAGCAACTCCAGAAAACACTCCGTGTGCTGGCAACACTGGTCAAATAAACAAAGATGGCTGCTCTTAAGAGGATCAACGTGGCCTTTTCACTTGGCGCTGTGTTCAAGTTTCTTGATTGTGGCGTTGGATCACGTTTCTTTGTCGAAGGCGAAAGGTCACTGGCCGCGGACCTCCTCATTCCCATCGGCGCAATTATTGTACTCGCCAAACAGCGGAAATAGTGGCGCTGTGCGCGCAAACATCGAGCCTCTTGGGTGAACCACACCTGATTTACTTCAAGTTGAAGAACCTGTCTAGCGAGCCCGAGGTTGAAGAAGGCAACTGCTCATGTGTAGCGGGCCTCTCCAAAAGCTGCTAGCACTTTCGCGCTGCGTTGCTAGAGTGCTACAGGCAAGGCCCTAACAGTTTTCGAGGTAGCTAAGCTGCGACTCGTGCTGCCGATTGCGTGTATACCATTGAATTCTCTTGTAGTAAACAGTCAAAAGCCGAATACGCATGGCGTTCTCTTGATCCAAAAACGGTGCTATGCGGGCCAGTTTATCTTGAGATGAGGAAAATCGTAGTTTCGACTGTAATAGGAGTGCTGCTTCCTTTTTGTTCGCGATTGTTGTTAAGTTTCTGATGAAGAAGATCGTGTGCTCCCGGACACTTGCTTGTTTGTGTTGGCAGTAGTTTATATACAAAGCACATGTATGCGCACACACTAAACATGCTACGAGTGCACGAATGTGATATACACACGAACATGCACGAACATGCACGCGTTTGTGGGCGCGTATACACGCACATTCGAAATAGAAAAAAAAATGTTCGGGGGGAAGGATTACGTAGCCGCCTAATTTAACAATGAGTAGCACTACGACTTGCACAGAAAACAAACATACGTGAAAAATGCAGTCACACACGTAACGCAACAACTTACTAATACGCTCGCTTATGTGAACGAAATTATACTCCGTTATTAGAGAAGCCCGAATATTGATAAGAATGCACAGACGCTAAACAATGGTAGACTCACCGAGGAGAATTGAGTCTTCGTGAGCGAATTGATTAGAACAAACTACCGTAGTGTCCATCACCTTCTTTACAGTGCGTGAGTTCCCGATTTGTGCCGTTCTCAGTCGCACGTCATTTGCATACTTCGGGAAGTGTTTAACGATACGTTGCCATCTTTCCACCGCCATGCCATGCATTGCGGCACACTTCAACGCTCCTTGGAGAAAGCTTTTTTTTATTTTGGGTTCGCACGGGAAGCATCATGAAAATAAAGGAACTATGCGGCTGCTTCTCAAGGCGCGAAGTAGTAACATATCTCCTTTCAAAGCTGTACCTGTTAGTAAGGTGCGGCCGCCAGGTGGCAAGGGCTTAGTTGGAGTCGCAAATATTAAGAAACTTCGGAACAATGCTGAGCATCTTTCCTTCTTTCTTTCTTTCCTTCCGTCCTTTCTTTCCTTCCTTCCTTTCCTTCTTTCTTTCTTTCTTTCTTTCTTTCTCTATCTATCTATCTATCTATCTATCTATCTATCTATCTATCTATCTATCTATCTATCTATCTATCTATCTATCTATCTATCTATCTATCTATCTATCTATCTATCTATCTATCTATCTATCTATCTATCTATCTATTGTTGCGACGCGCGCCTCCGACGACGTTACGAAGGGCGCCTCGAAATCTCACCGCTGCAACCACTGTTTCGAAAGACGGCGACGCCAACACGGTCCCGAAGGCGCCACTGCTTCGAACTCCGCAGGGAAGGTCACCAGCCGTTTGGTAGCGTAGGTTTCTCAGCTCGCGACTGCTTCTGCGCTGAGCTGATAGACGAGCGGACGAGACGACGGTGAGTTAAACAAGGTTTATGTACAGCATATATACAGAGGCGTTACAAATTCGGCACTGGGGCCGACAGAGACTCGAAGAGCCGAGCTCTCCTCTCTAACACATAGGTCTGCTCTCAAACGGGCCCACTCTGACATACATGTCAGCTCTCCAACACGTCTCCTTTCACCTAAGACCGCCGATCGCGACGCGCCGCAGGGCTTCTTTTATATGCACCGGGTCCAACCCAAAATGTCCAATCAGAAGCGCCGGTGGTCGTCAGGGCCCTGACTCCTCCAATGGGGTTGCCGCGCATTGCGTCAGACACCCAGACATTAAGACGCCGCTTGTTTACTCGACGGGCTCGCTTGCTAAGCTGACTCACTGCACGTGCCCGCCAGAGAGGCGCCGTCGCCTGTTGACGCCGTTGAGTTGTTCGCGTCAGGCGGACTTGTGGGCTGGCCTTGACACAGATTGCCTTTTTCAGAGGCCCGGACGTTCGCTGTCGACTCGCAGGCATAACACTATCTATTTTTTGACATTGAGTAATGCGCCCTCACAAATTCTACTTCCTGCATATCAGATATCACACCTTCGTCTTCGTGCTTGGGCTTTGATCTATGCACGTGTACCGCGATGTCGTTCGCGCCGTGCCTAAAGCAGGGAGAGTGGGCTAGCGCACAGCGAGAGAAAAGCATAGGGTAACCCAAGTGGAGGCGAGAATGAAATCATAGTCGAGTTGGAAAATGAAAGCGAGGGTGAGGAAGAAAAAAAAGAGTAAAGCATAGCAAAGATATATATATATATAGAGGGGATGGAAGGTGGAAGGTAGCTAGGAAGAAGGTTGACGATAGTAAAGCCACGCTTTGCTTTTTTTTCTTGTATTAGGCAGATTCGACTGGCTTTTGAACATTCTTTGTTGCCACTCAGAAATGTTGCGTGTAACTGAGAAAAAATATGTGTTTATTCTAGCTGTAAGAAAATTAATTGTGATACCCATTTGTTGTTCGATCTAGCTTTCGATACAAAACATGTTTACTGCCTTCCTAAACATCCTCGCTGCCCCAGCAAAGGCATTTTGTGTGTTCGATGATGGTTTAAAACGCTCTGGAAACCCCACTTCCGCGCGTGCAGCAAGAAGTTCGCCGAGAATGTGCTGCTGCCGGTGCTGTCCGAACACTCGGTGCGCGTCTTCTCTCCGGCGAGTAGCTTCGTGGAGCGCGAGCTGCTCTTCTGGGCCCAGCAGAACGTCTACTCGTACCTCTACGAGTACCAGTACGGAGCCAGCATCCTCGGCGACAAACGGTGTGACCCGTTTTCTAGTTAAGGCGAAATCCTCGAATGCCTAGTTGCACCGAACATCGAGCGAAAGACGGTAGGACAATGAATTGGTAGATTAGCCCACGAGGAGTACAACCAAATGACTCAAACGTGAAGATGTGATAACGACACACACTTCGGGAATATGCGACCTTGTGATGACATCACGTGAGACATCAGTGACACAGTGTGCGTGAACACATAACATCCTTAGTGAGGCCTCGTCGCGTTGGTCTATAGTGCCTAAGGTACTCGGCTGCTGACCCGCACGTCGCGGGATCGAATCTCAGTGGCGGCGGCTGCATTTCCGATGGAGGCGGAAACGCTGTAGGCCTGTGTGTTCAGATTTGGGTGCAGGTGAAAGAACCCCAGGTGGTCGAAATTTTCGGAGCCCTCAACTACGGCGTCTCTCATAATCATATGGTGATTTTGGGACGTTGAACACCACATATCAATCAATCAATCAATCAATCAATCAATAGTGACGTTTACGCATGAGTGAAAGAAAGCGAATTTTTTTCATAGGACTCGTTACTTTGTTGGGCACAAGAAAATGAGTTCAACAGACCATTAGGCTAAAGAAAGCATAAGCATAATCATCCTTATCCGTTTGACTAGGCCTACTGCACGGCAAAGGCCACTCCCGTGATCCCGCCAATCAACCCAGTCTTGTGCTTCCTGCTGCCACGTGATACCTGTAATCTCATCAACCAAGCTAACTTTTGTCTCCCCTTCATGCGTTTGTCTTCTCTGGGAATCCAGTCAGTAACCCTTAATGACAAGCGGTTATCCAGCCTACGCGCTACGAGCCCGACCCTTGTCCATTTGTTCTTCTTGATTTCAACTATGATATCTCTAACCCCCGTTTGTTCCCTGAACCATTCTGCTCTATTCTTGTACCACAAGGTTACACCTATCATTTGTTTTTCCGTCGCTCACTGCGTCGTCCTCAGATTCAACTCAACGCTCTTTGTAAGCCTCCAGGTTTCTGCTTTGTAGGTAAGTACCGCCAACATGCCACTGTTATGTACCTTTCTCTTGAGGGCTAGTGGTAGATTACTATTCATGGTTTCAAAATGCTTGATGGATGTGATTCACCCCATCCTTATTTTTCTAGTCATTTCATTCTCATGGTTCGGCTCCACTGCTGCTACCTGTTCCAAGTATTCATATTCCTTTAGAACTTCTGGCGTCTCTCCACCCGTCGAAAAGCACTGTTTTTTTACCGAGACTGTGGCACATTATTTTCAGTGTTATGCACACTGATTTTCAGACTTACTCCTCTGCTCTCCGAGTCCAGTTCAGTAATCATGAGCTGTAATTCGTCCCCTGAGTTATTCATCAAGGCAATATCATCAGCAAATCACAGGGTAATGAGGTAATCTCCATTAACTGTCATCTCTAGCTCTTCCCAATCTAGGGCTCTCAAAACCTCCTGTAAAAATTGAGAAGAGTTAGAGATAAGGAAAGCGTAGGATAGATTAGTTGTATTTAACTGTAGTGGGGTGATCCTGACGTAAATAGTAACTGTGACGTTTAGATTACTGCACTACATTTTGATACTAAAAACACTGCTTCAGTGCTCTGATTGAAATACTTGTCTGATGGCTCCGCTTAACAAAGGAAAGAGTTGCTCAAAACAAAATTTGCCTTTTTTTTGTTCGCGTGAATTGTCAACAGCGACTTTATCTCAAAGCGTCGTCACGACGTCACACATGGCCACGTTGTGCGCGGTTATCGCAACGACATCACATGATGACATCATGTTGCGATATCGTCAGTTGACACTGGTTTTGAACAAGATCTATAGACTAGTTCGTTCTGAATGGTGGAAAAAAAACAGCACGTCGCTTTCGCCCGGCGACAATGCCTACTTGAACGGTAGGTAGACCCTCAATGGGAACGACATCGTCCCTTTCGTCTCCATTGGTGTTTTCGCCGGTTGAAAGAGTCATGCCATTTTCACAATGAGAAGGTTAGGGTAACTTTAACGCGTCTAAACGGCTTAGTATGACGAGCCGCAGGCTTTTGGCCTCATATGGTTACAAAGAGCATGGCATGTTTCACCAACACAAAAAATTATAGTGTTTTAATTAGCCTCTGACACGTGAAGCTAGCTTAGTTAATTAACGTGCATGACACTGCGAGTGTTCATTTCGTCCAGGGCCGTCGTGTGGTTCAACGGCCAGTGCCCGCACAGCGCGCCGATTTCCCTGAATTTGTTCCACACGGCACTGCTGAGGAACTTGACAGGCAACAAGGGCTCGCGCATCACGCTCGTTAATTCGCCGGGCGTTAGGAAGGCCAAAGAGGCCAAGATTGAGTTCGAGAGGCGGTACGGACAGCTGGAGCCCCTCGCCGGTAAGAACAGTGCACCTGGTGAACGTGTGACACTGGCAATGTTGGACAAATAATATGGAATTGAAAGGTCTAGGATGATAGACATTATCGTCAACCTGTAATAAACAAATCAAATATCTAGTACGACTGGCAATGGAAAACTGCTTGAAAGTGTCACTCAAGTTAGGAATGCTGAACTCAGCAAACGATGAACTCTTGTATAGGGTGCCAGTATTTGCTAGCTGCATGCAGCATTACTCAGGAGCATTATTAGTTTGGGAAATGGGACACAAAAAAGTTTGATGTGTGAATAGTTGGCCTTACTGGCTGTGCATACTTCAAGAAACATCGCAAGGAATGGCAGGGCACCCTCTGAAAAGCGCGAAAAGCGAGCGTGGCTATATAACGTTTTCTGCCCCCCGCACAACTTGGCAGTATTTGCCACTCGACTACGCAATCTCATGCAATGAACCAAGATGTGTGACACATGAAACATAGAACTAGATATTTTAATTGCATTCAAGATGCTGTGCAGGAGATTCTTCTTAATTGTCGAAAGATTTACCTTGGGCAGACTGGTTGTGCTTAAAGTGTTTAGTTCAGACTGCATGATAGTGACAAACGCGCTATCAGCTAATTCAGGTCATGGAGTTGCTCACCCATGCTTAAAGGGGCCCTGCAAAGCTTTTTGAGCATGGTCAGAAAACGCTGCCGATCGGTAGTATAAGCTCCTGTGAAAACACGAGCCATATGTTATAGCGAAGCACGCGACCCAGAATTCACAATGAATTATCAAAGTCAGCTGAAAATTGCTTTCTCTTCCCTCGACAAATGACGGAAAATGCTCAATCACACATATTTATTTATTTATTTATTTATTATACCATCAAGGCCATGGGCATTAAAGAGGGGAGTGCGAGTAACGAGATGTACAAGACATAGAAAGAAACAGAGCATGTCTTTAAATAGAAAAAACGTAGATTATCCTGATTATACAATATTAGCTAATGCTTGATGAAACAGGTGATTAACGCGTACGAAAACAACATCGACGGGAAGGTGGTTCCACTCTCGGGATGTTTTTGGAATGAAAGACTCAGCAAAATATTTAGTGTTAGATGAAACAACTCCAACTTTAGGATTATGGTCAATTCGACATGATATGTACTGAGGTTGTGAAAGCAGTTCAGCATGGAGAGAAGCATTAAATAAACCTTATGAAATAAAGTTAGGCGAAAAATGCGACGTCGTGATGCTAAAGATGGGAGGTCAATACTACTTTTCATTGCCGTTACACTTGCTGTTCTATTGTAATTTGATAGAATGAAACGGGCTGAATTATTCTGAACAAGTTCAAGTGCGGTGAGTAAGTTGTCGTGGCAAGGATCCCATACTGGCGTTGCGTACTCTAGTTTTGATCTGATTAGTGTTTTGTATAGAAGAAGTTTTAAAGAAGACGGGGCTGAAAAAAAGTTTCGACGTAAATAACCTAGCATGCGGTTTGCCTTGTTAATAATGTATTCGACGTGTTTCGTCCAAGTTAAATTGTTGGTAATATGAACACCTAAGTACTTGTAAGAGGAAACGATTTCAAATGGTGTATTGTTCAGGTAACATATAGGCATACAACTAGTAGTTCTCGATACACGCATTACTTTACATTTAGTGACATTAAGTTCCATTAACCATTCTTTGCACCAGTTGCTTACACTAGTTAGATGTGATTGGAGAGAGTAGGAGTCGTTGTCAGCAGTTATTTCCAGAAAAATTACGCAGTCGTCGGCAAACAAATGAACATTAGAGGATATAAGAGAAGGCAGATCGTTAATGTAAATAAGAAACAAAAGAGGTCCAAGAACAGATCCCTGGGGGACACCAGAGGAAACCTGGCTGAGTGAAGAGTTATGATTATTAGCTGAAACAAATTGCGAGCGATTTTTAAGGAAACATACAATCCACTTCATTATAGTGTCATCAAGTTGGAGTTTGCTTAGTTTGTGTAGTAGCAGCTTGTGGCATACCTTGTCAAATGCTTTGGAAAAGTCTAAATAAACACAGTCAGCTTTTGATGATTGGTCTAAAATGCGATGTAGCTTGTGAGTAAAAGATATTAACTGTGTTTCGCATGAGAGCGATTTGCGAAAACCGTGCTGTGCAGATGTAAAAAATGAATTTGATTCAAGGAAATTGACTAGATGTGAGAATATGATATGTTCCAGTAATTTACAGCAGGTACTAGTTAAAGATATAGGGCGGTAATTTGCGGGGGATGTTTTTTGGCCAGATTTGAAGAGTGGAACCACCTTACGTATTTTCCATTGTATGGGTAGCGTAGACGTGTCAAGTGATTGCTGGAATATTTTTGTTAAAATAATAGAACTAAATGAACTTGTATTCTTCAAAAACTTCGAGTCTATCAAATTGTAACCTGGAGAAGAATGGTATTTAAGTTCAGCAATCAATTTAGCCACACCCTGGCGCTTCGATACAGACGGAGGACATTACAGGAAAATTATATGTCTGCACGCTAGGAGCAATAATTGTGGAAGGAACAGAAAAGTTTTTCGTGAATGTATCATTGAGCACGCCCACACAATCACTCAAGGAATTGGAATTGCCCGATGCGTCTTCTAAGTAAATACTGTTATCATGTGGCGGATTTATGACTTTCCAAAACTTTCTAACGTTATTATTAAGCATGGATGGCAAGGTTTGGGATAAAAATGAAGATTTAGCAGCTTTTAGTGCAGATATGTAAGCGTTCGATGCTAATCTGTAAGCTTCCCATCGGGAATCAGTTGGCGATTTTCTGGCAGAACGATAAAGGCCTTCTTACAGTTAGACAGCCTTTTCAAGTGGGCGTTGTACCACGGGGCGCGATGATTACACGTGATAGTGCGTTTCGGTATGAATTTTTCTGTTAGATTGTAAAATTTACACGCAAATATGTCCCAGTTAGTTTGAACAGAATGATCATCGAAGTTTGCCAAAAAAGTATCAAGAAAGATGGATAACTCCTGATTAATAGCCTGAAAGTTCACCTTTTTGTAGTCACGAATTACTTTTTTGTTGTTTGAAACTTTTGGAAATGATGCATTAAAAGAAAAACTGAGAAGAGAATGATCGCTGATTCCGGGCAAGTACGTTATGTCGGAAGTAAAATCGGGCCGCGTAGTTAGGATTAAGTCAAGAGTGTTAGCTGCGTGAGATGATATTCTAGTTGAGTGATCTACTATTGCGTTAAAGAAAAGATAGAGCAAAAGTTAAAAAACTCAGAAGCTTGTGTCGAATAAAGAGAAATGGAAGCTGGTTGTGTGGTCCAATTTATGTTCGGAAAGTTAAAGTCGCCGAGTAAAGATAAGGGATAACTGGGTAAACGTGTTACGATGTGGCTCATAACGTCGTGGAGTTCGTTAACAAATGTTGAGGACGACGAAGGGGAACGATACCATGCGCCTAGGACGATTTTTTGATGGCCAATAGTGAGCAAAGCCCAGATAGTTTCAAGAGTGGTGGTAATGTGTATGCAAGAAGAAGATATGTTTTTGGATATCGCTAACAGAACACCGCCACCCCGATGCGCAGTTCGATCACAACGATAAATTGCAAAATGACTCGCTTGATTAAAAATTTCTGAGTCCTGCACATGCGCACGGAGCCACGTTTCGGTTAGCACAATTATTTGTGCATCGCAGGTATCTATTGCGGAAGATAAAGAATCATATTTGTTAAGAAGGCTTCTTATGTTCGTGAACAGAACAGAGATCCTTGGGTTAGATTTAGGGCCACTACCCCTCGCGCGTTCCTAGGAAGGGACACGTGCCTGAATGTTACTTTCGAAACCTCGACCAGGCCGTTCTACTTCAATAACCTGTCCAGCGTTAGTATCAAACATGTAGCATTTTTTGTTAACATATAGCTTGTTGTAACGTAAGTTAAAGTGGGGGGATTCTGGCAGATTTTTTGCGAAATCAGTGAGCGTTTTTCGGATGATGCGCGTAGCGGGCGAGAAGTCTTCGCTAATGCCTATGTCTTTTATTTTAAATTGGGAGCGTGCAGACAAAATTTTATCTTTAGTTTTGATGTCGCTAAACTTTACAATGATGGGACGGCATCGGTTTTGCGAAAATGAGCCTAGTCGGTGTGCGCGATGAATCGAGTTTGGCGAAAATGACCCTATGACGGACGTAATTTTAGTGACCACCTTTGCTTCAGTTTCTTCCCAAGATTCTTTGACATCTGGAAACCCATGAAAAATTAAATTGTCACGTCGAGACCTATCTTCAAGCTCGTCCAGGCGAACCTGTAACAAGTGGTTTTGAGCAGTAGTTTCTGATACCTTACTACGCATGCTTGATAGCTCACTTTTGAAGTTTTCGACAATCTTGGATTTGTTTTCTAGTTCATCTAGTCTTTTTAGTATTCCGGTTACTTTCGTCTCAACGTCCTTTTGACCGTTTTTTATGGTTTTTACGTCAGCAGCTAGATCAGCGTGATTCTTCGAACTTTGAACAGAACGCGCATGAACGTCTTTAAGGAGCTGAAATAGCACACTCATTTGTTCAGCGGGGTTCTCGGGTAGCGTTTCAAGTTGCAATAGCGCTTCAGAACGCGTTGTTGGCCCAGGATTAGCTTCAATATCCCCGCAACACAATAGTAGGAAGACAGTAGAAAAGCAGTCAAAAATGGTATCAAACAAAACCCGTGGGCACGGGAACAGCAAAAGGCAGGTATTATTCAATTTTTTAGCATAAAGAGAATATTTTATACACACTTGCATTGGAAAAACACGCAAATCAGGCATCATGCTTGATGCGCTGCTCCCGTGCCCACTGAGGAACAGGTTGGTCCGCAAGCTGCTTTTGTGGTTTCCGGGGAGCGATGTCATTGTCGATGCTATTGGTAGATGATGGTCGAGCTTCGCCGATGAGGTTGCATTGAAGAGTATGCCACTGCTTGTGGTTTTGACACCAGAAGAATGCACTTGCCAGAGCAGATGCGAACACGCCGAGTCACAAGAGACAGCCGGTAGCCAGACCACCAACAGCGCAAGCGCAGCCTGCATTGGAAAAACACGCAGATCAGGCATCATGCTTGATGCGCTGCTCCCGTGCCCACATAGATTACCCATCGATCAGGCATTGACTGATTTGAACATGGCGGGCTCGGTTGTTACAGAGGTCGCCGCGAAAGGCCGTCACTTGTTCACGCGTGCGTGTGCGATCACACTGAAAAAGCCGCGTATTCGAAGAAAAAAAAAGAGAAAAGTGCTCAAGGTCACGAGGCGTGCGTGACGTTTTCTGTTTGCCCCTTCCATCTTCCAACGCTTTCGTCGGGACGAGAGAAGCAAGAATGCGATTGCAGCTTGTGACAAATCTTTGTAACTCCGCTCGTACTGGACGGATTCTTGAAATTTTCGCGGTGTTGAATTTGTGGGTCAATACGCTTTCTCCATTATATAATTCCATGGTTACTCAAAAAGTTTTTTAGGGCCCCTTTAACAGATGCAGCATAGTGAGCAAGCTCAGTGAACTCTCAACACAGGTATAATTCAACCTGAGATGAAGTGGCTGCTGCGTTACACCTGTGTCAGCAGCCCGGAAAGCTCGACCACCTGCGTTCTGTAACGCTTACCTAAGTCTGTAAAACACATATCCTGCCACGGCGGCCGCATTTCGATGAAGGTTGTCCGGGTAGGCAGATTTGGTTGCACTTATAAGAACCCTATGTTGTCGATCTTTCCGAAGCCCTCCTATACGACGTCTCTCGAAATCATATCGTAGTTCTGCGATGTGACCCCCCCCCCCCTAATATTAGTAAAGTTTGTAGGTATCGTCGTTGGGGTGAACTGGATTGGTCTATATGGAGAGAGAGCATGTTTACCCCGACCTACCCCCCTATGAAGTAAAGCTGGCTCTCTTTAGAAGAATAACGAGATGGTCTTTACAAACGAGAATCACTCTCAAAAGTGTCCCACATGTGACTCTCGCATGTGTAAGAGTCAAAGGGCATTTTTTATTCTTATATATTATATAGGCTTAGTTGTGAAAACGCATAAAAACCTGCGGAAAACAACAGGTACAGCTTAGGGAAAATTACGGGACACGCTAGTTTTTCACAACGTCTTGTGTTTCCCGCCGGTGCTTACCTCCGTTTCGACCAAGTACCGACTAGCGCAGTTGAAAGCCTTGTTTAGGCGTATAGCTGTATTGACGCATGTGTGCATGCATCTCCGCAGGCCACGAGGTCCTGGGCCACGAACTGGAGCTGTTTTCGACGCGCAACGTAATGACGCGCGTGCTCTACTCGTTCTTCGTGTCCCTGGCGATGGGATTCTACGCGGCCACGCACGTCTTCACGCCGATGGTCGAGTGGTGCAGCGGCATCAAGCACCTGCAGCTGATGACCGGCATGTCGGGCTGCCTATATTGGATGGGACACTTCGTCTTCGACGCCATCGCGGCGCTCTTCAACAGCGCCACGCTGGCATCCATTATCTTCGTCAGCAACATGGACATCAACATCAATTATCACTGTACGCCCTCTCGCGCACGTGCAGAAGTGAGCTATGTGAGCTGGAACACTGAGATTGCCTTTCAAAAAAGGTTGCGGCTAAGCGCAGTTTGCAAGCGTATCAAGTGCTCCGACGGGAAGGTATCTTTGGAGATACAATGCGTCATATGGATGTCATTAAAACATAAGTAATCGGTGAAAAGGCACGAGTTTAGTGTTACAGCTCATATTTCTCAGGATAGCATATGCAGAACTTACGAAAAAATACCGCGCAGCACGCTAATCTCAGATACATTGAGCAAATACAGACTTGCTTTTATGAGGGGTATGATGTGATTCACTTTTCTTGTCGGCATGTGTGTCATGTTGCGTGGATAGTTTAGATTGGCGACCAATAGTATTTTTTGGACCACTGCCGCAATGGAGGTCAACTTTACTATACTCTGAACGAAGGTGGCGGGTAGAGATGCCTTTTAAGTGTGCGGATGAGAAACTGTGCAGCGGTACATAGAAACCTAATAATCACTGTTGGCATCCGAATGAATAGTTACAAACTATAAATACTACAGGTATAGAGAAAAATAAAGCATTAAATGCAGTGAAAGACGGCGGTGTGTGTGCTCATGCTTATTCGTTCGCGCTACAGTGGAGTAAATACAGAAAATCACAAGGACACACATCTTGCCCTGACAGCCGTTTTGTTTTATAATCGTAGTATGTTTTATTTCTACTTATATAAAAATTCATATTAAAAACGAATGTTGGTTCCCAGCTCACGTAATTTTCTTGCGCTATGGAGTCTTTTATTAAACTGATCGAGCGGGAGTTGCGACTTCAACAGTCTCACGAAAGTCTCGCAGAGCAGAGGTGGAGCATGGGTGCACGCTAGACGTAACTGCCAATCCATTCAGATACACGACTCCTGAAAGAGAAATTTCAAGGTGGGACACTTGCAAGGGGGGACGTTTTCCCCAGTCTGAGCACAAGGGGGGGGGGGGGTTCAGGGCTTCTTTGACCTCCCCATGATTTACTCGACTACCCTCAACCAAGCAAAATAGTATGTGCCCTTTCCTACCCTTCTCTTTCTGGTTGGAGAGAGGATACGCCGTGCTAAAGTGGGCAGAATGAAAGAGCCCTTGTTCTTGCTTCAGCGAGCCTCTGTGTTCATTGATTTCTTCATTGCTGTATGTGGTCATATGTAACATCAATACTACTATGGCTTTGGTTGCAAATATGAGCGGTAGCGAAGCGTTTGAAAGAACGAGGAAAGAAATATTGCTGCTTAGTTGAAGCATGCGGCTATATAGTTATAGGTCGTAAATTACTATATATTTTTGAGCGAGGAATGATTTGTACACGTGCATCCTTTCCTCCGATACGATAAGACATTTTGCCACAAGAGTATAGAAGGCAGACACGTGACGAGAATCTACACCGCAGCCTAAATAATTTGCTTGCATTTGCTGACCTCACTGACTCATCCACCCGGCGACTGCAGTGGCCATCCTGTTTCTGTTCGTGGCCAATGCATTCGCCAGCCTGCCATTGACCTACCTGTTCACTGGACTGTTCGGTGACACCACGTGGGCTTTCTCCTTCCTGGCACTGGTGCTCTTTTTTGCAGGTGGGTGTGATTGCGCATGTACGGCTGGAGTCGTGGGTTTATTTTTGCCCGGGACGGTAGAGTTGATGGCAGGGGGGGTAGGGGACGTTTGCAGACATGCCGTCGCACTAGTGAACAGGATGGAATACTGGGTGAGTTGGTAACAATTCACCTTTGCTGATAGTGTGATAAACGTGGACGATGAAAAGGAGGGCAGACACGAAATAGCACTGTAGTGGGCCCTTTCTTTTTCATGGAACAAGAAAGACCCACCTTTCAGGAGGCCTGGAACATTTTCTAAAGAGAGCAGAGGCGTGTACCATAGTCATTCATTGTTTTAATGGATCTTATTCTACCCCGTTGTGGTTATCCTGGTTAAGTTCATACTTTTGCTGTCTGAGTCAAACGTGGTGACAAATCTTGGTCACGTAGAACATGTTTGACTTCTTTGGCTCTGTGAGGCTAGGGCCGGTTAGGTCACGAGATGATCAGGCGCTGCAGGGCGAGTCTGTATATTTACGTTCACGCGATTTCTTCCATTAGGCTTCAGATGAAAGCTAGCGTATTGTTCTGGGCCCTGTTATCTTATTCGTCCTTTTTTGTTGGGCTTTAGTGCCGGCAAACCATTGTACCGATTGGCTATTCAATGAGTATAGCCTTCTTGGGCTTCACCTTCGAAAGTATTAACAACTTTGACTGTTCTTTCATTCAAGCGAGAACCACATGTGTAGCCCTGCATTGTAGCATTGAGGTACGTTGACTCTTTTTAGGAGGCTCGTTGGACACACGACACTCCAGAAGAGTCAATGTACGGCATTATTGAAGAGAGTCAACGTACCTCTCCAAAAGAAGTTGACGCATGCGGCTCTCACGTGGGTAAAAAGAGAGTATGCGCACACCTTTTTTTTGTCAGATTGTAGAACGCAACAGCTTTATCGGGCACCTCTCGTATCGTCCTCTCCTTTGCTAGCAAGGACTCGCCTCTCAATGGTCCCCGCAACAGTGCCACAAAGAAAGTGTGTGTGTGTGCGTAACCTTTTCCTCTCGAAAGTATCTGATGACGCTAGCCTACTGCAGGTGCAGTTCTGAAGTGAGCTCCAGGCCATAAGTCATCACATTGTGAACCAGCTAGGTGTTCAATACGCGCCAGTAAGGCAGTACTGGCTGCCCTAAACATTGTTGATGCTGGTGCTGGCGAAAATAAATTGTCAACGACACGTTTGAAGTACAAAGACACAAAGAAATTTGAACTGATTTCACAGAATGGGATCTTCTCAGTTGCTGAAAAACTCGTTTTGGCCAGGGATCGATCGTGTGGTTCAAGACTTCTTTCGCAACTCTTCTGCCACTTTGCGGAACTCCACAGAACGTATGTGCAATGTTGCCACTGGTGATGATTATTTATGATGAAGCCTTCTGTGAAGCGTGAGCTTTGAAACCGCCCTCTTCATGTGCAGTTGAGATGGTGGGGTGCCCGGTACAATTTTTCCTTTCTAACACTCAGCTGAATATAGTGAAGTTTTATCATTCCATTAACCCTTGATTTTCACTGGTCTCTTTAATGTGAACTATTATATTCCGATGGAGGTGGAAATGTTGTAGGCCCATGTGCTCGGATTTGGGAGCATGTTATAGAACCCCAGGTGGTCGAAATTTCCAGAGCCCTCCTCTACAGCGTGTGTGATTTTGGGACGTTAAACCCCACAAATCAATCAATCAATGTGAACGAATATGTAGAGCACACTATTTATGAGGCACCACTCATCGCTCAACGTTCGGACATGCGTTTGGCTTTCAGGGATGGTGGGATCTCTGGGTGTAGAGCTCCTCTGCGTCATCACGCAGGACCACCCGACGGTGGTCTCTTCAGCGGCGCTCTTTCTCTGGGGCTTTGTGTGCCGCTGGTTCCCCACATACGCCCTCGTGCGGGGCATCATCAAGGTCATCCTTCTGTCCAGGCTAAACGCCATCTGCCTCACAGGAGGCGAACTGCTCGGCGAGGCGTGCCGCGACTCGCAGTACTCAACGGACAAGAGAATATCCCGCTGCTGCGACGGTGAGTTTAGAAAAAAATGATTGGAAGTGGTCCATGTGCCGTGGTGGATTCGCTGGTTTTGCTGCCGAAGCGAATCTTGAAGGCCACGCAGAAAGAAGCGCATGGTTCAGATATGCACCGTCAGGTGATGCGAAGGTTCTAGGTACTCGGTATCTTTCATTGAAATGAATCAAATAATTTTTCATTATTATGCGCCAAATAATTTTTCAATAGTGCTGATAATTAATTTGCCGGGAACAGATTCTTGGAGACCAGAATATTGCGGGCACATGTTCTATGGCACCATCTGTCAGAAAAAGTGTTCCACAAGCACCTGCTTGGGCAACGAGAAACGCTGGATAACGCGGCAACGTATTGAGCTCGCATAATTTGCCTCACAAAAAGTAGACAACAGAGGACCACCTGTTCGAGAATCGGAAGCGTAATTAGAAGGTTGTGGGTCAGGCGCCCACCAACGCAAAGGGTGATTTTTTTTTCACAGAGTCCAATTCTTCTCAACTTAAGCGTGAATTATTACACTAGAGTAATATAGTGGTACGATATTATCTTGTTGTAATTTTTGTTTCATTCGGTTTTCACCCACAAAGCCTGTCGAATACTCACCGCAAATTGCGCTTCATATTTCGAAAAGGTTCGCGATTATTGTAGATCATTTTGTTAAGATTGCGTGCAATACGCGAACACTCGAGATTATTCCAGTGCTTGCGCGACGACCGTTGATAAGGCTGGAATATTCGAGAATATCTGATGGCACATGTATAAATGCCGACGCACTTAAGCACTTGTCAGTTGATCGAATACCGACGCTCAATTCGCCACCAGCAACGCCAATGTGTATCACTGTAATCTAACTCTCCGTTTACAAGCAACAAGTTCAGCGAAATAAACAGTGTCCTCATGAACCTATAGTCTGCTCCCTTTGTCCGTGGCATGACAGTAACGCGAATAATGTCCCTTATGCTTTATTTGTTGGATATTCTGTTGCTTTCAGTAATAGAACCAGTGAGTAAATCGGCGAGTTGTTCTGCACGCTGGTTTGCTGAAGTTTACCACTATTTTCTTTTTTATTTCCATATTTTTTGTTTGTTTTTTTCACGCAGCGCTCCATGGATAATACCACAGCTCGGCTTCTGTACCCGCTCGAACCATTCTACGAGACGGGCTTCTACGAGGCCGTGAGCATGGTGGTCGAGGGAATGCTCTACATGATCGCGCTTGCTCTTGTCGACTCGCCATTGATGTACAGCCTGCGTTGGTGAGTGCATGATTGACCAGGATGCTTTCGACATTGCCGGTCATCTAGCGCGGATGGCAACTATATAGCGCCTGCATTTTGTCGCGTATAACCGCACCCTCAGCAATGATTCACGGAGCATTTCCTAAAACCAATCGCCACGTATTGTCGCGCTACCAGCTTTAGTGCATAGCTGTAAAGCACTTCTGTGAAGCCATCTGTAGAAACATGGTTGTTAGGTACGCAGCACTCTAATGGCTTGGCCGTCCCGTTGTCCACTGTGTCATGTCTCATGTCCACTGTCTCAGGAAGTGGGCAATACAGGCTTAAAACAAAGCAAATAATGCTCAAAATCAGGATAAAATATACTAACAAAATCTAAAATATTGTAAGTTTTGAGCTGCCTGCTGTTTTTTTTTTACCGTGACTTTGCATTTTGTTGCTGTTGCTGAAACAGTGCCCAATAAACGCTAAACTGCCCTGAGAAGACACCTTTCACTTTTGTGTTACACCAATTTCTAGATCTGGGGGTCAGCCATGTTTTTTATATGGTTGAAGCGACAGAGGGCAGGTCAGTTTTGTCACTGGTGCATCGAATTTCCGTTACGCCGCATCCAGATACCGAGCTTCCTTCTTAATGAATATAGGTTTTCCGGGATTCTTTTCACACTTCCCTTTTGACTATAGCCCAGCTAAAAAAGACCTCCGACGCTAGTTTAAAGAAGTTGGTGAGGAAGTGTGGCCGTGAAGACGCGTCGCGTCCGTACTCTAGTGCACCTGAGCGTTGGCTGAATTACAAGGCATAGACATGAGCCGACTCGTATGTAGACTGCACTGCATGTCAGACTTCGTAAGAATGTTTTTAGATCTCCTTTTTTCTTTTGAGGATTAACATAGTTCGGTACTAGTGCTGAAAGGAATTTACGCATGCCCAGGTATGTGGCCCGTCGCATGTATGGCTCAGACGAGCCCGACGACGCGCTAGATAAGCAGCAGCATGGTCCGCGGCTCATCGCCGCCTCCATGGACCCCGAAGTGGAACGTGAGGTGAACCTTGTGAACCAGGTGTGCCGCACCAGGGCGTTTAAGGACGTCGCCATGGCGGTGCGCAACATTCAGAAGGTCACCGGATACGCCAAACAGGTGGGCGGCCAGTGCGACTCGTACAACCGACTATTTTGATGCTAATTATACAACGTGCACTTAATCCTAACATTACTTGAAAAGTTACCTGCTGGTCAAAACAGACGTACCCTGCATGCGTAGCAAGAGGACGCGCCTGTCTATCAATGGCTAAAAACCACGCTTGCCTTAAAATAACACACATGGTGTGACAGGCGTTTTAACGGTCAAACAACTATTGACGGTTCCGTCCGCTGATATGTATTGAGGGTTCCGAGGTGACACTGCAAAGGCGAAGCACAGTGAAATGGTTGATGCGATCCATCACAAAAAAGACAACATCGTGACCTCTCATAAGAGCCTGACCATTTTAGAAAGCCCCAGTAAACCTATGCACAGGCACAACTTCATAGATGTGCTAACACAGTTTTCGGAATAGAGTTTCAGAATTGAGTACAGAAAGTGTCCAGCCGGCCCGTGGTGTCAGCATGCTCAGGCTGGCATGTGTCACATTCTATAAGGATTTACACCTAGTTTGCTCTTTACAAATATGAGATAATTAAATCAGATCTCCTTGAAGAGCGTGACCAAACTGTGTTGAGCAGCTCGGAACCTATATATACAGACCAACTCTGGTCTGTCCAGTGATCCAGTACTATATACGAGGGGCTACCATTCTCGGCTATCGACCCCCTGGTGGTTGAGCCCAAGCCAACAAGCTCACTGGCTTCCTGAATAAAGTTTCATGAGATTATACCATAATGGCGTGAGCATCGCGTCTAGCGGAAATGCGCCAGGGCACCGTGAATTATGACAATTACGTGACGTGACTTGTGCCGTTCCTTCACTCACGCTCCCCCTGGTGACAGGTTGACGAGGTGGACGGCGTGAGCATCCTGTTGAACCGATGCGAGTGCTTAGGGCTTATCGGCGTCAACAACTCCGGCAAGACCTCGCTCCTCGAGATTCTGGTCGGCATCCAGGTGCCCTCCGGAGGGGGCGCCTACACGGCCGCCCTGTCGCTCGGCGGTGACCTGCGCGCGTGGCAACAGGGAATCGGCTACGCGCCCGACGGCATCGCCGAGTGGTGCATGCCACAGCTCACCGTGGGCGAGTTCCTGGACCTCATGGCCCACCTGCGGGGCGTCGCCTGGAGACGTCAGGCGCTGCGCGCCCTCTTGGAGCTCACGGGAAGACTTCGGGAGGAACAGATGATCGAGAAGTGCGGGTGAGAAAGGCGTTTCTCCTACTCGATTACAACCTAAGAAAACAATGTGGACTCCACCCACAGAGCCACGACGCACGCGCCGTTCGCATGTTACTAACTCAGTCAAATGATTGCTCATAGGAAACCAAGACAATGTGTGCATTGAATATCTACCAAAATACAGACAAGAATGAGCTATTAATAACACAGAATATACAAGACAGTAGCAATATTATTATTATTATGGGGACAGTTGTGCTTCGGTGGTTTTACGCTAGAACCGTAAAAAATGTTGTCTCCGGAGTACTACATGTATTAATAGTCGGAGGTTAGTTGTTACAATCTAGTTTTTTGTATAGCTGAGCCGCGATCTTAGAATTTCTCAACTTCACCAGTTCGTTGAAGTTTGCGACCTATCTAAAACGAGTGACGCAAACATGTCTCTGCATGAGAAAGTTCACTATGCGAGCAGTAAGAGAAGTGGTATGTGTAGATATTTACGAGTTTTAGCCGGCAGAAGTGGAACTTTGAACTTTCATCACTCATTGGGAGAAGTATTACTTGTGCAAGAGCTTCAGGCTACGTGGAGCAAACGATTACGATGACACCTGGTCTGTACATAGGCATATTAGCCAGGGGGGCAAGGTTGGCGCTAGCCCCCCCCCCCCTCCTACTGAGAAAAGTTGGGGGAAGGGGTGGAACCCCCTCACATGACAGTGGTCACTGTCACCTGCACACTGGCTAACCAACATTTAAGGGGAAGATCTTCTTCACTACAATAATCACTTAATTAAATTTTTACGAGAAAATAGAAATGTTACCGCGGGATGTTTTGCTAAAGTAAAATTTTTCCTATATTTCTGCTGTGACAATGGTTCTTGAAAGTGCTGCATTGTAAAGCGGGCTATAGTACAAGACACGAAAGCGTCTTGTATGTGCTTTGTTATGAATGTGAACAAGCAATCGTTTTATAGACCAGTCAGAGCATTTGCTGCTTCAGGAAATTTTTTTCTTTCATCAAAAAATGAATAGCTTCATTGCTGTTTTATTGAAGCTGCCATGAGCCGATGATTGTGACAAATCTTCTTAAATGCTTTAGCTCTGCCATACTAGAAGCGCAACAAAAAGGTTGGCGCTTTAGTGTCTGCTGAATCTGATCAGGCTTGCTTACGGTAGCTAGGAGTGATGGCAGCAGTTTGCAAAGTGGCAAAGAAGAAGCAGTGAACTCGAGTAAGTAGGAAGCTCAGCTTCGAAGCTTACTCCGCAGCTTGACCCACCAGACCAGAGAGAAGGCGAAAGACAATGGTTTTTTGCACAATGCATGCCTAATTAGGAGTCGGGTAGTTAGTTTTCATTCAACTAAAATGGTCTTTTACAGCTCAAAATACAACTTTGACAGCAAAGAAACACACACGTGCAGCACGGCAGAGATCTCTCTCTCTCTCAGCAAGGATGAGCTCACAGAGATGTACATGTGCACATACAATCTAAAAAGTTTTCCGGAGTAGAATAACGGAAAGGTTGGCTATGTAGTCGGTTATTGGCGCCATTCAATACATTTTCGGAGTAACTGCGCAGTTACCACGAAAAGAGATCTTTGCTCTTCCAAAAGACGACATGTGCACAAAAGATTTCACACGGCACCGCAAGGAGAGACACTCTCCTCCTTCTGAAGGAGAGTGTCATATATATATATATATATATATATATATATATATATATATATATATTATATATATATATATATATATATATATATATATATATATATATATATATATATATATATATATATAAATATATATATATATATATAGTGGCCCGCCACAAGTGGCCCGCCACAATCATCGTGGCACCAGCACCAGCAAGACCCGGCTCGGCTGGCATGCGCCACGCGTTCGCACGTTCAACAACGAGGAAGAGGAAGATAGTCGGATCTGTGCCACTCGGCTACTCGAACTTGACGACCATAGTTTTTAGAATCGTGGGCACAAGTTCGCCCTAATAAAGACGCTTCTTTTCTTAACCTGTCGGCGTCAGCATCGCTACATTTCTGGTGGAAGTGCTGGGTTATGAATCGAAGCCCCACGAGCTCAAGACAGCGTAGCCCCGACGACCAGCGTATCAACCCCGTGGAAGTGACTCCTGTACACCAGAGGGCAAGTCGCCGTCTTCGAGGTGACTCACGTGAGTTCGGTCCTCTTCACTTCACACCAAGGGGAATTCAAACGATGGATGCCACCACTATGACTAGCCAGGTAACACCGGCACAAGTGTTCATTAGCCAACCGCACCAGCCGCCAGTTTTCCACGGCGACTCGTACGAGGATGTTGAAGATTGGTTGGACCTGTTCGAGAGAGTAGCGAGCTTGAATGGATGGGACGAAAGAGAGAAGCTCCGTCGCGTATACTTCGCCCTGGAAGACTTCGCGAAGACATGGTTTGAGAACCATGAAACCTCGTTGTCTACCTGGGAGGTATTTCGACGACAAGCGGTGGCTACGTTCGCGAACATAGACCGGAAAGAAAAGGCGGAGGCAGCTCTTCAATCGAGGAACCAGCTAACGAACGAGAGTGCTGCTATGTACATTGAGGACATGGTCCGCCTGTTCAAGCGTGCCGGATTACAACATGGCTGAGGATAAGAAGGTGCGCCATCTAATGCGCGGAGTGAAGCAAGAGCTGTTCGTCGTTCTCGTCCGCAACCATCCGAGCACGGTTGCTGAGTTTTACTCGGAAGCGACGGCCATCGAAAAAACACTGGAACAGCGGGCTCGGCAGTACAACCGGAATCTTAACTGCGCATCTGCACAGGTATTCCCCGGAGGCGTGCGAAACGACGTTGAATCCCTGCGAGAGCTAATTAGATCAGTTATCAGAGAAGAACTGAGCAGACTGCATATGCCCCAGACTTCAACTGCACTATCTGTTACGGACGTTGTTCGTGACGAACTGAGGCAGGTGATACGAGAGCCAGAGCGTGAGCTGCAGCCGGTTCGACCTATCTGAACATACTCTGAGGTTGTCAGACAACCCACGGTACACAGCAATGCAGCAGTTGCGATGGCAACGACTCCTCTCCCACCTGCGGCACACAGCGCACCTCGTCCACGGGAACCGACAGCTACCTATCTGCCCCCAGGAGCACGTAGCACACATCACTATGTGGAGCGTAGGCCCAGGAAAAGTGACGTCTGGCGTGATCACGAGCGCAGGCCTCTGTGTTTTCATTGTGGGGAAGCGGGTCATCTGTACAGATTCTGTCCTTACCGACAGGCTGGATTAAGAGGCTTCCCGTCATATGCACCGTGCCCCCGAAACGGCGAACGACCAGCGGAGATTGAGGAGTACTTGTCGACGCGCCAGAACTCGCCAACTCTACGCCAACACCGGTCACGGTCACCATCGCCTATGCGCTACCGGTCATCCAGCCCACGTACACCTTCAAGGCAGCCTGGTCATCGCTCTCCAAGTCCACACCCGGAAAACTGAAGCAAGCGACCTGTGGAGGTGAGGCCGCTGATAACGTCCGTTACGAAGATCCTCCAATTTGGTTTGAGGGTGATGATGGTGTATTTCCGGTAGATGGGTGCAGCAACGAAAACGTTACTTCAGATTTGCGGTTGAGAATGGAAGGATGGGAGCTGGATGCCTTAGTCGACACCGGTGCTGATTATTCAGTGATAAGTCACAAGATGGTGAAAAAGCTAAACAAAGTTGTGACACAGTGGAATGGATCGCAGATACGCACGGCAGGCGGTCACATTATTACGCCCCTTGGCAGATGCACTGCAAGACTTGAAATACGGGCCTTTATTTACGTGGCCGATTTCATTGTGCTGCCAGAATGTTCAAGAGAACTCATTATAGGAATGGATTTTTTGCGAGCTAATGGCGCCGTAATTAACCTGCGTAGGTCCAGCGTGTCGTTTTCGACTGAACGAGGTATACCTGTGGAGGAATCTGAGGAACGACGCCTAACTGCTCTACGCGTTGTTCATGATGACGTAACTGTGCCGCCACGCTGCAGTATAATGGTGCTCGTAGAAAATGATGCATTGTACAACCGCGAAGGCATAGCGGATACAAATGTAGGACTGTTTTTGAACAAAGGTGTCTGCGTAGCTAGGGGTCTTGTTCACTTGACGAATGGCCGTGCAGATGTCCTACTCACAAATTTCTCCAATGAGCTTCAACACATCGCTCGAGGCACGGCTATCGCCTATTTACACGACTTCTGTATGGCGACCGAACTATGCAGCTTAACGACATCAACCACTCGACCAGTGGCCTGCAACATCGACACATCCGTGACCGTCAATCAGAGCCTTCCGGACAGTCAGAAGAAACAGATTTACGCCTTGGTAAAAGAATTCTCTGATTGCTTTTCAAGTACCTCGAAGGTCCAGCGCACGTCAATCACGAAACACAGAATTATAACGCAAGACGACACGAGGCCTATATGCCAGCATCCATATCGGGTGTCACAGAAAGAACGGGAAATTATCAAGAAGCAAGTGGAGGAGATGCTTTCTGATGATGTCATCCAGCCTTCGAATAGTCCATGGGCGTCTCCCGTAGTGCTCGTTAAGAAGAAAGACAACACACTTAGATTCTGCGTCGACTACAGAAAACTGAACAGTGTAACTAAACGAGATGTCTACCCCTTGCCACGTATCGACGATACACTAGATCGGTTGCTGATCCGCAAAGTTTTTCTCCTCCTTAGATCTGAAAAGCGGATATTGGCAAATAGAGGTCGACGAGCGGGACCGTGAAAAAACGGCATTCGTAACACCAGATGGCCTCTACGAATTCAAAGCGCTTCCATTCGGCCTCTGTTCCGCACCAGCGACGTTCCAGCGAATGATGGACACTGTCCTCGCCGGATTGAAATGGCAGTCATGCCTAGTGTATTTGGATGACGTGGTGGTATTCTCTGCAACGTTCGACAAACATCTAGAGCGACTACGCACAGTATTGGAGGCCATGCCGTCAGCGAAATTGACAATCAAACCCGAAAAATGCCACTTCGGCTTCGAAGAGCTGCGATTCCTTGGACATGTCATTAGTTCCGAGGGTGTTCGTCCCGATCCCGAAAAGACAGCCGCTGTTCAGAGGTTCCCTACACCCAGAGACAAAAAGTCAGTGCGTCGATTTTTGGGTTTATGTGCCTATTATAGACGATTTGTGGAAAACTTCTCAAAGATTGCGGAACCTTTTACAAAACTGACAAAAGACGACGTGCCCTTCACGTGGGAAAGCGAACAACAGAAAGCTTTTGACGAATTAAGGAAACGACTACAGGGTTCACCAATACTTGCCCATTTTGATGAGACAGCCGACACAGAAGTCCATACCGATGCCAGCAATGTCGGCCTCGGCGCCATCCTTGTCCAATGGCAAAATGGTCAAGAGAAAGTGTTAGCTTATGCCAGCCGCAAACTATCAAAAGCTGAGGCAAACTACTCTGCAACTGAAAAAGAGTGCCTCGCAGTCATCTGGGCCATAAACAAGTTTCGACCCTACCTTTATGGTAGACCGTTCAGAGCTGTCAGTGACCACCATAATCTATGCTGGCTGGCAAATCTCAAGGACCCGTCAGGTCGACTAGCAAGATGGAGCCTTAGGCTGCAGGAGTACGATGTTACGGTCGTGTACAAATCGGGAAGGAAACACAGCGATGCCGACTGCCTATCACGCTCTCCCGTCGATCCAAGTGTACCTGAAGAGGAAGACTTCCCGTTTCTAGGCGACAGGCTCGCCACATTCAAGTGGCCCGCCACAATCATCGTGGCACCAGCACCAGCAAGACCCGGCTCGGCTGGCATGCGCCACGCGTTCGCACGTTCAACAACGAGGAAGAGGAAGATAGTCGGATCTGTGCCACTCGGCTACTCGAACTTGACGACCATAGTTTTTAGAATCGTGGGCACAAGTTCGCCCTAATAAAGACGCTTATTTTCTTAACCTGTCGGCGTCAGCATCGCTACAATATATATATATATATATATATATATATATATATATATATATATATATATATATATATATATATAGTTATTTTTTCATCCACTTTTCTTTCTTCTTATTTACATTCCATTGGTTCTAATAACTTCCCCTGTACATTCCTTGGCATTACTGTCTGTTAGATCTCATTAATATTGTGTCAGAACACGGAAAAACGAGCCCTTAGGTATACACTTCTTTCCCTTATTTCATTGAACGAGGGTCTTGTACTGGCAGACTTGATGTCATTAGGTTGTATACGAGGGACTATTGATCAGCTGCCCGCTCGTAATAAGTTCACGTGCTACGTGACGCCAAACATGCGCATAAAAAGTGTTGTCACACTCGTCGCTTGGCTTATAGATGGCGCTGACTGACACTCATACTTCTACATTCACATTTAAACCCAAAAAAGTGGATGGAGGGAAGGCCGCTGTGGTAGCTCAGTGGTTCAAGCATCGAACGCGTTATTTGAAGGTCGTAGGTTCCATTCCTGCTCACGGCTGGTTATTTTTTCATCCACTTTTCTTTCTTCTTATTTACATTCCATTGGTTCTAATAACTTCCCCTGTACATTCCTTGGCAGTACTGTCTGTTAGATCTCTATAATATTGTGTCAAAACACGGAAAAACGAGCCCTTAGGTATACACTTCTTTCCCTTATCTTATATATATATATATATATATATATATATATATATATATATATATATATATATATATATATATATACAAATCTTTATCAGGTTTTCGATAGCACTTTTCGATGGCTGCATTTTTGACGGAGGCAAAAATGCCGTAGATCCGTGTGCTCATATATGTATATATATCCCGCCTGACGTGTGAACTAAGCTATTTGACCCCCCCCCCCCGCCCCCCCTTACGAAAGAGTTGGTACGCTACTGAGTCTGTCTCTATCGTGCGCTTGTTGGCTGTGCTGTGACGTGACCAAACTCCGCAAAAACTGTTCGCAGGCCGCACCGCGTGTGATAAATGGGTCAAAAGAATACATAGTACCGCGAAATGGTTTTGCGGGAATAAAAGAAGCTAGGTTATATACATGGAATTTATGGATGGTGCAAGGTCACCGGTTCGACTCTCGCAGCGGTGCACTTTAATTGTAACGAGAAGCAATAACTTGAGTGCGCTTAGAATAATGCACCCGAAAGAGAACACCGGTGTTCACTCCCAGTTATGTGACAATAATGATGGTTGAATAATACCTGGTTAAAAAAAACCCCGATACAACATCCAATATTTGTTTAACATTTCAAGTAAATACGCACATTGCCTTCAGAATGCGTCTTAACAATCTAAAACAAGCTCCCCCCTCTTTCCCCCTCCCCCCAACAAAAAGAACACCCCGTGCTCCACTGCGGGCTTTTCTTGCATCCACAATGTTGGTAATGGAACTAGTTTGATCTTGCGATCTGAAGGGAATGAGAACCCGTCCGTCTGCTGGTAGGTATGTGCGCTCTTTGCTTCTTTTATTGGTACAGAAAAGAGGGGCACTTGGAGAGGTGGAGAGACCAACCGGTGAACACAGCGTAGAGGTATAAAGTGCGATACGAGCCAGGACCATGTTACGATGATTAAGCATTTGTATCTCTGTTGCAGCAATATTGCACAATATCCTGGCGCGTATGCGTGTATATTGTAGGCCCATGCACAACTGCGAAACCACAACAAATTACCGAACTTCCGGTCGGATGTGTTGATGTTGATATGGTTGGGTGGTTTTAGGAGAACCTTAATGCAGCAACTGGGCAGATACTTAGTTTGGTCGAGTGTGTTGATGTTCGTATGACTGGGTCGTGAGAGGCAGACTTTTGATACAGCAAATCAGTTAACATTACTCAATTGCTACAATACGAAAAACTCACGCAGCCACGGCGAGCTGAAGACGCTGCTGATTGCGGCAGCAGCCATCGGCGTGCCTCCCGTGATGCTCCTGGACGAGCCGTACTCGGACGTCGAGCCGCTCTACCGAAACGAGATAATCCACATGCTGCAGCTTCTCAAGAGTAGCCAGGCCACGTCTATCATCATGACGTCGCACCGGTATGGGCTCGACGATGGCTGATTTTCGAGGGATATCTGCGTGACGGCCAGCATTGAACACACATGCGCATACTGTATGCTGGTGTGCGTGCGCGCGTGTGTTTGCGCGTGCGTGTATACGTCTCTGTACATTTGTATATTTGTGCGAAACACTGGCGATCCAGAAATTAATGCTAATGCTGCCCAACATTGGATATAATTGAGATATTAGCCACGCAGTGTTACCCCGCTTCAGGTGCCATTTAGCAGATGCAGCTGATGAGGGGTAACAATCAGCCACTAGTAGGCAACACGTCCGAGAGTTGTACTGTCCTGGTAATATACAAATATATGCGGTAATCTTGCACAACTGCTCGTGTCAATGCGCGGATAAGCAAACATTTATCGAGAACACGAAGTAGCAGATACATAAAATGGAAATGGTCTTCAATACAGTTAATATTCCAATAATGCTTCGTCCTTTTAGCCTTCACCTACGCTCACTCTATTAACCAGGATGTCTCTAATATCTGAATTGAGTCTATGAGGTCCTTCAGATGTCAGCATAGTACTGAGAGATGGTGACGCAAGCTATGAGCAGGGGACGACGCGATGGGTCTTGATGGCGTAAGCATATTAAGCACTGTTCACTCAGGAATGCACCAGCACACAATCAACCCGACGTAGCACTGAGGTCATGCTCGCAGCTATTAGTTGTACCGTACTGGAACATACGTGGCACTGAGCCCACACCCTTGGCAGTTGGTGGTGGTGGTGGTGGTAAAAACATTTATTTCAGAAAAAGTTTACTAGAGAGTGCCGACGTGGCCCATAGGCGTGCTAGAGTGGCAAGACCCTATTCCGGGACGCCAATGGAGCTGGAAGCTGCCCGTGCGCGCTCCACCAAGGAGCGTTGTGCAGCCAAGGTAGAGCAGCCGAGCAGGTGCTCCTCCCAAGCCTCTCTAGTTGGGATAGGAAAAGGGAATGAGAAAGCGATGGGATTAACTGGGCACGATGCTACGACGTGATATGTGTCGGCGAGGACATGACAGGTCGAGCAGGTGCCATTGATTTCCGGCAAAAAGTGCCTGGCGACCGCCGGACTGATAAAGGTGTTCGTCTGCAGGCGGCGTAGCAGTCGTTTGTCCACTTTCTCCAAACCGCGTGCGGGGTCCGGGTAGAGGCGGCGCGAAGCCCGGTAATAAGCCAAAATTTCGCGAAAGCGCGTCAGGTTGGTATTGCCAGATTCCGTCTCGGGACATGGAGGGGCAACGGCCCGGACCGGAGAAGCGCGGGCAGCGGCATTTGCCGCCTCGTTGCCGGGCAGGCCCGAGTGGCCTGGGGTCCACACTATACGAATGGGATGAGGGTTAAAGCGCCAAGAGGCTGCCTGTAGTAGGCTAGCCGCCAGCGGAGCAATGGAACCCTGAAGGTACTGAGAACAGGCCGAGCGCGAGTCCGTCAGGATGGTGCGTGAGGCAGGGTGAGAGGCGGCCAAAGCTATGGCAACCTCTTCAGCGTGCGTTACTGTGTCTGCTCGAAAGGAGAGGCCATCTACGTGTTTGCCCTCTGTAATCACGGCAGCCGTGAAGTGACCCGAGGGGGAGGGACCCGAGATGTCCACGTAGAAAACACCAGGACGATCGGAGTGTCGCGTATGAAGGGCCGCGGCGCGTGCTAGTCTACGGCCAGGAAGGAGGTCAGGGTTCATATTACGGGGTAGAGGTTCCACCCATAGCTTTTGACGCCAGAGCTCTGGTACCGGCTGCAGAGGGTCTTGGTCAGATATCGGGTTAGGGCCAAGTCTGTGTAGAAGACGGCGCCCTGAAGGTGTCTGCGACAGTCGATTGATTTGGTTAACGCGATGAGCTTCGCGCATCTCTGCAAAGGTGTTGTGTGTCCCCAGAGCCGTGAATCGGCTGTTGGAAGTTGCAATAGGTAGGTCCAGAGCGCGTTTGTATACTGAACGAAGAAGGACGTCCAGCTGGTGCTCGTGTCGACGACGCAGGCGAAGGTAAGGCAAGGCGTAGAGGACGCGACTGGTCACAAACGCGTGGGCCAATCGGAGGGACTGAGACCCGCGGAGGCCGCCGCGCTTGGTAGAAACTCGCCGTATCATGCGGCTCACCTGTTCGCTGGTGCGTCTGAGGCCTGCTATTGTGCCCTTTGGATCCAAGGACGATGTGAGGTGAAGGCCAAGAACCCGAATATTTTGCACTGACGGGACGGGCCCGAACGGAAGAAAAATTTGAGGCGGCGGTAGCGGAGAGACTGAAAGAAGAGCCGATTTAGCTGGAGAGCACTCCAGGCCGCATGAACCTGCGTAGGTGTCCACCAGAAGGGCAGCCTTTTGCAGGCGTTCTTCGATTTGCGCTAAGCAGCCGGTGTTGGTCCAGATTGTGATATAGTCCGCATATAGTGCGTGTTGTATTCCCTCGACCTCGCTTAGAAGAGAGGGGAGGTTCATCATCGCCAGGTTAAAAAGCAGAGGAGACAGGACTGCCCCTTGAGGTGTACCCCGCGTGCCTAATAAGTACGGGCCGTGTTCGGTAGAATTAAGGCGAATGAAGGCGGTGCGATGTGATAGAAAGGCGCGAATGTAGTTGAAAGTCTTCTGCCCGCAGTTTGTGGTAGACAGGTTAGCGAGTATAGTGCTGTGTTTGACGTTGTCGAACGCCCCGCGGAGATCGAGAGCGAGCACGGCTTTATCGTTATGGCGCATAGTAGTCGGCTCTATGATATCGTGTTTAAGCTGGAGCAGGACGTCCTGCGCCGATAGATGCGGGCGAAAGCCAAACATCGTGTCGGCAAAGGTGCTCCTGGCCTCCAAGTAGGCGGAAAGGCGTTCGCGAACCATGGTTTCCATGAGTTTGCCTGCGCAAGACGTAAGTGAGATGGGTCTCAGTGCCTCAATACTGACGGACTTTGCCGATTTGGGAATGAATGTCACGACCAATGTGGTCCATTCCGTTGGAAGCGGAGAACCGTCCCATATCGAATTTATAAGCAGGAGTAGCGAGAGGTGTGCTTGGTCGGGAAGATTTGCCAGGAGCGATACTGTGATTCCGTCGCGTCCAGGGGCCGTGCCCCGTCGCATTTTCGTGAGTGCAAATCGTAAATCAGAAAGCATGTATGGGGCGTCGAGGTCGGTGTTAGGGGCGCCGGAATACGTATATGCTGGGCCTGCGGGATCAATTGTGCGGCAGATGTAGCGGTCACAAAGTTCTCGCGCGAGTTCATCCGTAGTGCCCTGAAATGCATGCAGAACACGGTGGAGCTGGCGTTGCGTTTCTCCCCTGGTGGTGGAGGGATCGAGAAGGCTTCTAAAGAGTCGCCACGCACTCTTAGAGCTCATCTGGTTTGCAGCCTTCGAACAGGTGTCTGCCCAGTTAGCATCGGAAAGTTGTGCGGAGTATGCGGCCGCCTCTGCAGTGAGCGCCTCAATGCGAGCGCGAAGTTTCCGATTAAGTTTGTTGCGTTTCCAGCGACTTATGAGCCCGCGGCGAGCGTGCCAAAGATGTAGGAGGTGTGGATCGATTGCAGGAGTCAAATTAGAGGTTGTAAGGGTGTGAGTGTTCGCTTGTTTCATATGAACAGCGTATGATGCCCACGCTGCATATTCAGTCGAGGAGAGGCCGGCAGGGAATGGTTGCATTCTGAACTGAGTCCAATCGGTGAGACGGGCTTGGCCCCAGTGTTGGCGCATTTTCTGCCGCGGTGTGAACGAAACGCGGAGTAAAAAGTGATCGCTGCCTAGGTTTTCGCCTAAATTTTCCCATGTAGCATCGCTGATGTGACTGGTGAGGGAGAGGTCGGGGCATGTGTCTCGCGTGACCGAGTTGCCGAAACGTGTGGGTTGTGCCGGATCGGTAAGAAGCGTCAGGCTCAGCGAGGAAATGAGCTCCTTGAGCTCTCTGCCCCGGGCCTTCTCCTAGTCGTAACCCCAGTGAGGGCTGGGGGCATTAAAGTCCCCGACAATCACCAGTGGTTGTCGGGCCGCTATACGCAGTGCCCGATGGAAGAGATGCGCAAACGAAACCCTCGCAAGGCGAGGGGGACAGTACACGTTTAAGATATGTATTGATGGTTGGCCCCTCCGCTGAGACAGCACTGATATCATGCAGTAGTCGTAAGGAAGATCCAGATCGAGGTCGATCTGTATCGCCGTGTAAGCTTTATGCACGAGGAGGCATGTGGTGGTGCCGCCTACATAGGAGCAGTATCCAGAAAGGGATGGAGCAGGGCCAGATTCTTGGAGCGCCAAGACGGCCGGCTGAGAGCCAAGTGAGCTGAGGAAAAGGGAAAGATGTGAACGCTTTCGCCTGTTCCCGAAGCCTCCAGGGTTCCACTGTATGATCTCGAATTTAGACGCAATGTTTGAACGGGACGTACGATTGGTAGCCATCGTGACTGTCCTAGGTTTTATATTTGGTCCTCCCTGTCCCGCTCGGAATCCTCAGAGGCAGGGAGGGGCACAGAGGCCAGATTGTCCGACGGCGGGGTAGTGGTAGCCACCTTACGACGACGCCGTGGAGCTGTACCCTCACTGCTCACCGAGCAGGAGCGGGAACGCGATGCCTTGGGTTGAAACTGGGTGATTGCACAGGCATGAATAGCCTGGGTAACCTCTACTACTATGCGTTGGACCGAGAAGCTGGTGAGGAGGTGATTAATCGAAGCTTCGACGCGCGTGAGGCGTTCCTCTACGCGCGGGGTGTGCTCTTCGCTAAGGAGAGTTTGGTTAGCGGGCAAGAGAACCTGAGGTGCCCCAGGAGCCTCAAGAGCTTCTGGAGTAGACGTGGCACCGGTTCCGAGTGCTGGAGTACACATGGCTGCTTGAACCGGTGGTTTAATGGGAGTGGACTTAGCGCGAGGACTAAGCTTGGACGTAGCTGGCGTAGCCGCCTGGACAGAGGAGGCAATACCGGATGGCCTTGCAGTACACTGTTGTTGGGGTTGAAGTCGCTTATTTAAGAGTTCGAGTTGTTTAGTTAAAAGAGAATTTTGCTTTTGAAGTGCCGCAACTTGCTGGCGAAGGGCCGCAAGTTCGGGAGAAAGAGGATCGACAGAAGGGGGTGAGAGAGGCTTAGAAGCAGCTTTCCCTGCCCAACTGCTCACCTGAGGTACCGCCGCTGGTGCTTCGAGCGGTGGGAATGCTTGCGAGTCGGCGTGGAGTGGTGGAGCCGAATGATGCAGGTTTGTGCTGCTGTCTGGCTGTGACGAACATGAGGTGGTCCCTCGAGGAGATGTTGAGGGCTGCTTGCGTTTCCGACATTTTCGGTATTTTGCCGTGCAGCCACTGGTCCCAGTCTCTTGGGCGCCGTGGCAGAGGAGGCACTTGGGGTGGCAGTCGTGGGCATTGAGACCTGCAGGTGCGGGGGTTCCACATTTGGCACACTGGGTTGGAGCGGCATGAGGGCACTGAGGTGGTCGATGACCGATGGTACCGCACTTGGTGCATACAGGGACCGTTTTCTTGTAGGCGCGGATATACGTCGCCACGCAGTGGTAGAAGAGGAAGCGGGGTAACTTCGTGCCCTCGAAAGTCACCACCACCGCCGCGGAATCTCCGAGTTTGCGGACCGCAAGGATAGTACCTTGAGGCCAATAAAGTTCAGACTTTATCTTCTCCGGGCTTTCAGCAGGGTTTACATTGATGACGCCCTTGCATGTATCCCCTGGTGCCTTGGCGTGGCCTCGAACGGGCAGCTGCTGATCCCCCACCTGCAGCTGGAAGTCCCCGAGGAGTCGCTGTGCCATAGGCAAAATGGTGGTGCTACAGACCAAGATGTTTTGTTCCCAGATTGGCCACACTTGAATTTGCGTGGTAGTCTGGTCGCCGAGGTAGCTGCGCATGGCGTCGCCCGCGCGATCGGCCGGGACAAATGTGCGTAGCTCGCAGGGAACGCGAGGTTTCACTACTACGATGTAGTCGTCGCGAGAGAGGCGAGGAGTTTGACGCAGACGCCACTTGCGTTGCTTCGCTGGCTGCGAGGACGGAGCAGAGGTAGGCACACCACTGGAGGGATGGCGCGCCGGCGTTCCTTGCAAGGCTGGGGAATGGTGGCCCGCCGTGGCGTCTCGTTGTTGTTGAGACGCAGACTTCGATTTCGCTTGCTTGCGTTGCCACAGTCTCACCATGTCGTCGAGGTATTCATCTTCTGATGGCATAGTGTTTTCGGAGGATGAAATCTCCATGGACAGCATTTGGCTTGAGGTAGGATCATAGCCCGTAACCACGTTGGCGGTCGCCATCGCCGGGCTGAGAGCCCTCAGCGAGGCGGCGTTGTAGCCGGGAGTGAAGGACGTCCCTCAAGTTGTCAAAACTGAACCCACCTGGACGAAGGTGTTGTCTAGGCGAAGCGGAGAACTTGGCGGTGACGATAAATCCAAGTTTCAGGGGTACCAAGGTGGATGTCCGCAGAAATAGCAGAAAATCTACGGAGGCGATGTGGAGTGCGTCCGTCACCGTCGAGCGCTCGCAGCGCCCCCCTTGGCAGTTGGTTGTGCGGACCCGAGCCGACTCAGCACCATTGCCACGGCTTCGGTAGCATGGCTGAACACACCACTTGGCGCGGGATCGGCTTATCATCCTTGCCCGTGCGCACGTCCACCTCAGGAAGAGCCTGCAGGGCTCGGACAGGAACGCTCGTTGGCTCTAGCGAAACGCCATGCTTCTTACTTGCTGGTCTAATGGCACCAGCTTAGTCTGGCTGCTTCCTTGGGCCAATCGTACTGCTTCTGGCTCGATGACCTCCCTCGCTCAGCCTGTCAGCGTTCCCAAGCTCAGGATCTTCACGTTGGTCACTCTCCTGCACACACCTTCGTCCTATTCTTTCCGTTTTCCGCTTTCGGTTGTGAAAACACTTACGGCAGCCACGTGGTATCTTTCAAAACGAAGAAAATTTATGGTGTGGCAAATCTAAAATTTCAAAGTATTTCTAGAATGACGCTGGTGTACCTGTATATACGCAGCTTACATGTTTAAACAACCATGTTTATTTATTTATTTATTGACCTGTAGAATATGGTGAGGTCCATGAGTGATAGCAGGAAAATGGAGACGCTCACGGGAGCATTATTTTGGAGGTCATTGGCGAAGACATGGTGGTTTTAGTATATATGCCGTAATAAGTGTATGACACATATGCAGCATGACCCACTGCGAGGTTCTCTGCGACCGGGTGGGCGTCATGGAGGCCGGGAAGATCGAGGCTCTGGGCGACGCTTTGCAGATGAACCAGAAGTACGGGCGCAGCTACATGGTGACGCTGCGGCTGCCCTTGGACAAGCGCTTCGACTACTACTTCCAGAGAAGCCTGATCGAGTTGATGCAGGAGGAGTTTCACCAGTGCACCTTCAACCATAACTACAAGGTGTGTATTGCATCCTACACTACCAGACACGCCACTACTAGGCGTGAGCGTATGATTGGCCTATCCTCTTGAAGCACAAAACTTCGAAAAGTGACGCTATGGCGTCACGGGTAGACTTCGCCTTCGAGTTCCATCGGGCGCGTGCTTTAGGGACTGCGAGTTTCTGTCAATTTTCACCTCATATTGTTTACAGCGACATTACGTGACGTCATTTAGAAGATGTCACGTACCAGATAGGATATCACAGCTGAGGTTCACAAGCAGCTTAAGGCGAGATCAAACCAAACAGGAGAACACCCAACCGCTCCTGGTTTCTTCGAAGAGTCCTAACTTGAAACTGACCATTATTGAAGAAAATATTCTAAAAAGAATTTCCAAAGTTCATTACTTCGTGAAGTAATGTTGATGATTGTCACATTACGCAATAAGCCGCGCAAGGCTGGCTCTGATCAAGACTGGCGGCCACCAAGCTGGTCCTGTCTTGGCTCGGCTTTTACCCCCTCACCCGTCGCTTGTTCACCCCTTGCTATAATGCTACACTAAACAGGAATCTACGAGCTCTTCTTTCTTTTTTGTTTGCATTTTCAATTGATTTCTCTCTATTTCTTCAACTGTCTACATTTTTGCCTTTTCATACTGTTGTGTCCCACACCACCCCTGGGTTCCGAGCAATCCTCCGAGCGGTACACAATAAAGAGGTGAACGACCGGTTGCAAACGACTCCGGCCATTAAGACTCCTCCTCTTCCTCCTCCTCCGTCCCCCGCTCGACACAACGATCCGCCGCTCGTTTACCCACGGCAGTTCGGCTGCCACCCCCGTCTGAGTAGGAATAAACAAGGTTTTAACCGTTCAAGGTTGCCTATGCCTTTCAATACCGTTCCAGGAGTACGTGTATGGGACGAAAACAAGCCCAGACATAACACTTGCCTTTGTTTATCTCCTGCTCCCTTTATTTCTATTTTTTTATCTTTGTGTATTCGTTCTGTCGCCCATCAGAGCTCACGCCGGACAAATCTGCGCACTTGGTCTGGCAGTGAATGAGGACATGAAGAGGAATAACAGAGACCCACTAGTTTATGATGATAATGTGCAATGTACGACTGAAGACAAACAGCGAGCGTATAGCATCTCTGCTGTATTATTTGAATTCCATATACCTCCTCCCATCTACTGTGCGCAGGGCATGATGAGCTTCACCGTGGGCAAGACGTACACCAGCTGGAGCGAGCTCTTCACCAAAATGGTGGCCATCAAGAACGACCAGGAACTGCCAGAGTTCTCCATCTCCGACATCACCCTGGAGAACATATTCGTGGGACTCGCTCGCCGACAGATCCTATTCACGGGCGTCCGGCCGCACAACTTTCTCAGTGGAGTGCCCTCGCGCGTCGACACTCCACGCCGGTGATAAGAAAAAAAGCGTTGTTACATGAAAAAAAAAGAAATTTAAACCGCGGGTTCGTTCTCTGGGAAGCCAAAAATACGCAACATAAATGGCGAGATATTATGGCTCTTAAGTGACTCTATCATATGGCTATCATATGTGACTAACATCACACCACGTTCAACCAAAACTCTACGATTTCTCAAACGTGACCTTTGCAGTACTCAACACGTGAACATACTCGCATATAAAACAATGGATAGGCCCAAACGCGAATATACATCTCCCACATTGAATTCTCATAAGATTTACCGTAGAGTTTCCTCAAATTACCTAGAGAGGACTCTGACACTACAATCGTTAAGCGACCATGGGATCGATGGGTAAAACAGATTTGCCTAGTATTCGTTCTTGCGGGCTTTGCAGTCTGAGTAACGCACTTGTGGCTTCGTTTAGAAAGAACGAACTGACTGTATGAAACTTCGTGACCCAACTTGAAATGGTAAGCCTAAGACATTAAGGTGGTGAAGCGGGACTGCTGAACATTTGCCAATTGTCGGCTCGTAACAAATCAACTCTAAGCCACGTGAAGCCAAATGAATCCAAAAGTACGTGTACTACGCACATCATTCCCATGCTCGTAAAAGTGCCGTGCGTCGCTCCGTCATTCGTCATTAAGAAGCAGACTCTGGTTTTGACTCGCTAGCACAGCGTGCACCGTCGTACTGTGACTTTTCATTATAGCCGAACACCTTGCATCCTACCTCCTACGGGCACTGCGCGCAGACCATTATTCTAACGTTGCTCGTCCAATTGTGTGCGTATACGTACATTTTCTTGGTCATCGTCATTTTTTCTATCGCACAGCCTTTCCCGCCCCACCAGTTTCCAATACTTCATCACCTGCCCCTATGAAAGAAACATGATTTTTTTGCAGACAAATATTGTAATTTTTGTTTATATAACTTCCAATTATATAACACCACTCCGGGGCTGTCAAGGTGAGTAAATGAAATGAAATCAGCATTGCTTGGTGTGACTGTATGACGAACGAGAATGATGGGTGGCAACACGAAAATTGTGATGGGCATGTCCTGAATAACACCACTTGTAGGTAGCGCGCTCATTCAAGCTCATGATGCGCTCACGGCCGTTTTGAAAGGTCGATGTACACCGAAATAGGTATTTCGTGACGTGGCTGTGCGAAAAACGAATGAATGGAGATGACATGGCTATCATGACTCGCATTCCTTGTACAGCACCTTTTATACGTAATAATCATGGTGCACCCGCGGCCGGTTCGCTAGCTTGGCATAAACTAAATTGGTATGGATTGACGGTGCTGTATGACAAACGTTAATAACGGGTGGTAACATGAAAATAGTGACATAAATGTCATGTACACCGTGTTACTAAATATTTTTTTCTAAACGAACTGACTTTTCAGATGTCACGCATTCGCATGAAGTATGCATATTTTTTGTGCTGCTCTTCCTCCAATAATCCCTGTTTGAATCAGTAGTCTATATAAATTATGTATGCATGTATGTATGTATGTATGTATGTATCTATGTATGTATGTATGTATGTATGTATGTATGTATGTATGTATGTATGTATGTATGTATGTATGTATGTATGTATGTATGTATGTATGTATGTATGTATGTATGTATGTATGTATGTGTGTGTGTGTATGTATGTATGTATGTATGTATGTATGTATGTATGTATGTATGTATGTATGTATGTATGTATGTATGTATGTATGTATGTATGTATGTATTGTAATGAACTAATGAGCAGCACTTCGCCACTCGCGACGACGTGCTGCACCGACGCAACTACGCACCCGGTGGACGTCAGTGGCTACTCTTGATTCCACGTCATCTGCGATCCGAAATTTGTTCCACGTTTCATGACGGCCCTCAATGTGGCCACGCAGGTTTCCTGAAGACTTATTCTCGCATACGTCTCTGATATTACTGGCGTGGCATGTACCGTTTTATACGACAATACGTTCGGGCCTGCTCGACGTGCCAGAGACGAAAAACTATCCCTTATTACGCCAGCGGTACCTTGTTACCCTTACCATGCCCATCCCGACCATTCGACCGCGTCGGCATCGATATCTATGGTCCCCTTCCCAACACTGCTGACGGTAACCGCTGGATCATAGTTGCCGTCTACCATCTCACGCGGTATGCCGAAACTTCATCTCTTCCCTCGTCTACAGCAAAAGACGTTGCGACTTTCGTACTTCACAACATCGTATTACGTCATGGAGCACCTCGAAAGTTACTGAGCGATCGTGGTCGCGTATTCTTGTCAGACGTCATCACAGCATTGCTGCGTGAGTGCCACGCCGTTCACCGCACTACAAGCGCCTATCATCCCCAGACGAATGTAATGACAGAGCGCTTCAACCGCACCCTTGGTGACATGCTGTCTATGTATATCTCGTCAGACCACTCCAATCGAGATCGAGTGCTCCCGTTTATCACGTTCGCCTATAATACCGCCATTCAAAGCACTACTGGGTTCTCTTCTTTTTTCTTCCTTTACGGACGCGAACCTTCTTGCACTATGGACACCATTCTTTCGTACAAACCTGACTCCTCAGAGTCCACGACTTTGTCTCAAGCCGCTACATACGCTGAAGAATGCCACCAACTGGCAAGATCATTTACAACCCAAGACCAAGGACGCCAAAAGCACCACCATGACGCATCAAATAACACTACTTCCTACGATCCAGGTTCACTCGTCTGGCTGCATGTCCCTTCTGCTACACCTGGCCTTTCTACCAAATTGGTCACCAAGTATCACGGCCCATATCGTGTGCTACAAAAAACGTCACCAGTGAATTACCTCATTGAGCCACTGGAACCATCTTCTGACCAACGTCGTCATGGCTAGGAAATTGCCCACGTCTCGAGACTTAAGCCCTGCTACGACCCTCCCGTGTTTACTTGTCCTTAGGTCGCCAGGATGGCTCCTTATTTCGCGGGGAGTAATTGTAATGAATTAATGAATCTAAATAACGGACGCTCTGCTGGCAATGAAGAAGACGATGATGATTGGTGGCTGTAGGAGTAGCTCGAGCACGCCGCTCGCCATTAGCCAGACCTGCCTGATAAAGCACATTTTGCCAAGCTGCGTCTGAACCTTTTTCGACGTATAACACCTGTAGTTTAGTATGTATGTATGTATGTATGTATGTATGTATGTATGTATGTATGTATGTATGTATGTATGTATGTATGTATGTATGTATGTATGTATGTATGTATGTATGTAGGTATGTATGTCACAGAACGAGCGCTCAAAAAGGGCGCGCCGCCAAATTCTCGCGACGAACCACCGGAGTGACGCCGTGAACTCGACGATAAAAAAAGAAACAAACATCTAAAGACTCCCCCCCCCCCGGGCGCACGACTCTCCCCTCGGAAGCGTGGCTTCGCCGACGAACCTCCTCACCCTACATCGGCGGCTGAGCAAGCACTCGAAATTTCTAGATGGAAAGAGGCGTGGTGATTACGGGTTGAGCCATCCGTCGCGGACGGCCCTCGTATCGTCTCGACCTTTCCCCCAGCCTTCGCTGTGCATCGCGCCGACGAAATGATGAGAACTTTCTGGAATGTCGTGCGGAAGGTATTTAACCGAGCAGCGTAGATGAGAGATCAGGAGAAGACGGAAGTTAGCGCCAGAGCGCGTAGGAATTCCGCCGTGGAGTCGGCGAAGGTTTTGTCCGTAGAGACAAAGCAGGAGAAGAAGATGATTTCCACCTGAGGGGTGATGACTCGAGCTACAGGCAAGAGTGTTTGTCTACCGCTATCGAGCGAAGACGCGTGGCAACAGCTGCGTGTGTGAAGCCGACGTGTTTCCGGCGAAGAAGTTTGAAGCTTGGAGAGTGGCCAACTGAAGACGCGAGGTTTCCTGGAAGAGAAACTTCGGCGAGGTTTTCTGGAAGAGAAACTTCGGGCTCATGGGAACGATAGAGGTTTCCTAGAAGAGAAACTTCGGGGGCAGCGGAACGACAACAACGCTGGACTTTCAGTGAGTGATTCTCGGAAGAGTATCATCCAGACTTTTGTTCCAAGAACTTTGGACTGAATAGGTTTTCTATCTCTTTAGTCTTTAAGTGTCTTGGTTGTTCAATGCATGCGACTGCATTGTAGTGCGTATTGTTGTCTGTGTTCGTTGTTTCGAGTGTGGCGGATTGTACTGTGTAGTACGTTGTTTGATTGGTGACATGTTGTACTCAACTATTGTGGAGTGTGCATACTTGTGTATTGTTTTTGATCTGCCAATATTGAGAATATAATTTTGTTTGTTTATCAACTCTCGGCTCTGACTTGTCCTTTGGGCCACAGCCGGCGTCCGCTGGCGCGCCGAAAAGGACCACTTCTAAATTGTCCACGCTTTGGTGGTGCGGTTCGGGGGCCCGATACTTCGGCCCTTGGAATTAGCCCGGCGATCGCCTCTCTAATTAACGGGACTGTGTGATAATTAATCTGGCGTCCGCGACAGGACCTTTTGGTGCACAGTGTGTCCAAAGTAGTGAGAAAGAGCCTCAGTTGTTGATAGTGCTATCGGAACGATTTTGTGCGTTGCTCGGTGTTCTCGTTAACGAGTGCAGGAGAGTGTTCCGATAGACTGATTTAGGCAAATACTTTTTGCACGCGGCAAGGTTTTATTTGCGAGTTGCGAGACACAATGGATATCGAAAAGTTAGTCACTCTTGGTGAGAAGATGGGTCTTTCTGGCGCCGAACTACGGAAGTGGGTCACACAGAAGGAAAAAGAAGAAAACGAGAGGGCCAAAGAAGAAAAGGCAGCTGAGCTGGAAAAAGAAAGGCTGGCGGTCGAAAGAGACAAAGCGGAAAAAGAAGCTGAGTTGGAGAGAGAAAGGTTGGCAGCTGAGAGAGCCAAGGAAGAAAAAGCAGCTGAGTTGGAACGAGAGAGGTTGGCAGCTGAAAGGGCGAGAGAAGAAAGAGAAGCAAAGGAGCGACAGCTGAAAGAAGAAAGAGAGGCAGAAGAGCGACAGCTGAAGGAAGAAAGAGAAGCGGAGATGGCTGAAAGGGAACGGCAGCGGCAGCACGAGATGGAACTCGAGCGGCTCTGTTTGCAACAGCGAAGTGAAACTCCCGGCCAAGCTAGAGTTGAAAGCAGCGAACGAGAGGATCATGGCTTCCGCTTGAACTCAAGCAAGCTGCTCGTAGCATTTGATGAAAGGAAGGACGACCTTGACGCGTACCTTCACAGATTTGAGACAATTGCAAGGAGCCAGAATTGGCCGGAACATCAATGGGCAACTGCTTTGAGTACTTGCTTGAGTGGTGAAGCGCTCAGTGAGTATGGTAGGCTGACGCCGACCGATGCAGCCAACTATGCCAAGGTGAAAGCTGCTTTGCTGAAGCGATTAGATTTACTGTGGAAGGATTCCGGGACAGATTTCGGACAGGAAAGCCAGCTGATGGTGAGACGGCTACGCAGTACGCCGCCCGACTTAGCCATTATTTCGACAGATGGATTGAACTTTCAGGGACAGCGCAGGAGTACGATGAACTTAGAGAGCTCCTAATTAGAGAACAATTTCTTACTAGTTGCCACCCAAGCCTGTCGCTGTACTTGAAAGAGAGGAAGGCTGAGTCACTTGAAGGAATGCTTGAATTGGCTGATCAATTCTTGGAAGCGCAAGGAGGAACTAATTTGGCTAAGGTCAAGAAGGAGTGTCCCGAAGATTCGAAAAATTTGGCACCCGAAAAAAAGAAGCGTACACCGGAGAGTATTCCGCGATGTTTCCTGTGTAACCGAGTGGGTCACCGCGCGAACAACTGTCGTACTAACTTTACAAGCCCTACGGTAGTAAAATCTTTTAAGTGTGGTCAGACTGGGCACAAAGCAGACGCTTGTCGGAACGGAGTGAGTCAAACTCACCAGGTATACTGTGTGCAAGCGGCACCGAAATCTGATAATAATGCCGTCACTGATGGATTCGTAGAGTTGAAAAATAGGGAGAAAATTCCTATTGTGGGTGCTGTAATGTCAAAACAGCCAACCGGTGTTGCGAAAGGAATGCCAACGCTGCCTGGAAAAGTTGCGGGCAAGAAGGTTACGGTGTTAAGAGACACCGGTAGCTCCACTGTTATCGTGCGGAGAAATTTGGTACGGGAAGAAGAGTTAACGGGCAAAACTAAACCAGTTTGCCTAATTGACCGTACGGTTCGGATGCTTCCCGAAGCAGAAATTGAGGTTGAAACCCCGTACTTCAGCGGGAAGGTTACTGCTCTATGCATGACGACCCCCCTGTACGACTTCGTCATCGGAAACATCGACGGGGCGCGAGGGCCGAATGATCCAGAACGATTGGGAGAAGACCCGAAGATGGAACCCTCGCCAAACCAGCGACCGTGAGATACAATGGGGGAGCACCCCGTGACTAATCTCACTCGAGCCCAAGGTGATGCCGCGGTGCAAGAGACAGTGAATGAGAAGATGATCGTGTTGAATGAGCTCACGTGCTGGGCAGCTGGGCTTACGTCGGCTCGACCTCAACTGACCGACAATGTAAAGATGATGGAGTCGGCCAGCCAGGCCAAATGTCGGGACATGAACAAACGGGTGAATAACCGGACAGGATCGGTTGAGCGTCATGACCCGCTAGCAGTGTCGGAAGTGATAACGATGGCTGGGACGCCGCCTCAGATACCGTCGTTGGAAAGGGCTCGCTGAAAAAGAACGTGGAAACACAAGAAGAGATCGAGCGAGCACCGCAAGAAAGGGCGCAAGCGCCGCTCAAAGTACACAGGATAAATGCTGAGGTCGAATCATAATGTGTTGGGCAGTGCTGAGTGCCCAACACATGAAAATGCATGTGACTCACCCTGTGACTTGGTTGGCGAGCCAGATACGACCTTGGTTTTGCCGAAAAAGTGCCTGAGATCTACACTTTTCAGCCGAATAACCTGGCTTGCTAAGAAGCACGCGTAGCATTGGTGTTTTGAGTCTGACGTTGAAGTATTTTATCGTCTGTCCGATGCAGCTGTTGCTCAAGAGAGTGGAAAAGTGATCGAGTGCATATTTGATAAGCACAGCGTGGGTACTGTATAGGGGAGAACAAAGCAAAAAAAAATATAGCGGCAATGCTCGTATTTCTGTAATTGTTCAATTTCTGAGCGCTGATTCTCCTGCACGAAATAGTCCGAAGTTCTTGCTGAAAGTCACACCAATGTGGCAAATGACGTAGGCGTAGTTAACGCCTTTATACGCCCGTATTTTGTCTTGATTTTGAAAGGGAGAAATGGTGGTTGATATTAAACTCATTCTCGCTTAGCCCGCAAAGACACCTCTACTTTTCAATAGACTTTGAATATAACAAAATGATTTTTACGCTACGGCGGACCTCAGTATCTGCTGCCTACCAGTGTGTTCTAACGACAAGGAATATCTCACGTCGCAAAACCACGCTAATCTCTAAGAATAAAAAACAGAAGTAAATGTATGTATGTATGTATGTATGTATGTATGTATGTATGTATGTATGTATGTATGTATGTATGTATGTATGTATGTATGTATGTATGTATGTAAGTATGTATGTATGTATGTATGTATGTATGTATGTATGTATGTGTGTATGTATGTATGTATGTATGTATGTATGTATGTATGTATGTATGTATGTATGTATGTATGTATGTATGTATTGTAACGAGGAGAAATAAGACAAAGAGACAACGCCTTTGCTGCAGGCCGGCTGTTCTTTATCTGCCTCCTCTTCGTCGTCTTCCTTCTCTCGCAGGTATGCGCCGAGCACGATCGCCGCTTTGTCATCATTACACTCGGCCACGCTGCAGCTGGTCTACTCCTGTAAGAAAAACACAAACCAATGTCACGTTTGCCGCCGTATGCAGTTCTTCATCCGCGACACATGCACCGCAAAGTTATTCCGTTTTCTCTTGTCTCTGCGCGTATCAGAAGCTGTGGATCGTACTCGCCAAGTGTTATCTCCCAAGCGCTCAGAAATAATGTAAGGGCCGTCGTACTTTGGGTGCAGTTTGTTTGAAGACGATGGCGCACCTCGCTGTAGCCACACCTCATCACCTACACTGTATTTCGGCGCGGGACGGTGGCGTCGGTCGTAGTATCGCTTTTGTGCCTGTTGAGCATGCACAATCCTCCTACGCGCCTCCACACGGATATCGCGACAAAGTGTCTGGCGTGCAGCGGAACGCCCTACTTTAACGGGAGTGTCCAAACCGAACGTAGCATTCAGTTGCGGGAGCTGACCATAGACAATCTCGTAGGGGCAAATTCCTGTGGAGCTGTGTGCCGCCGTGTTCACTGCGTACGCAGCTGCTTGGAGATGATCATCCCAGTCGGCCTCACCTCGTTTGTGATTCTTACAGTACGGTGCGAGTCTAGCCTGGATAGTCTGGTTCGACCTTTCGGTCAGTCCGTTCGCCTGTGGATGGTATGCCGACGCGAAGTGATGGTCCACTCCAGCTTGTTGTAGGTAAGTGCGGAGCTCGCGACTGCGAAAGGTGGTCGACCGGTCGGAGATCAACTTGTTAGGAAGACCGTGTCGCCATTCGAAGCGATCTTTCAGGAATCGGATGACATGGCTAGCAGCAAGCGAAGGCACGGCCGCGACCTCTACGAACTTGGACAAGTAGTCCACAGCGAGTATAATGTAACGATTGCCCGCTGTCGTCATTGGAAGAGGCCCGATGTGATCTATGCCCAACGTGTGGAAAATTGTCTCTGGAGGCTTGATCGGCGTAAGAAGTCCATGTCGAGCTCCAGGACGTCGTTTGTGTTGCTGACAAATCTCGCAACTGGCAACGTATGAACGCACGCTTTTATCCATTTTCGGCCACCAAAAACGTTCTTGTGCCTTGCGTAAGGTGGCTCTGTAGCCAACATGGCCTCCCTCGGGAGTGTCATGGATGGCGCGTAGTACGCTCGATCTTAAGGTGTCAGGAATGACCAGGAGATGACACTCGGTGCTTTTATCGGCCCAGTGACGCCGATACAGCGTTCCATTACGTAAGACAAACTTGGCATTGCGTCCCGCATCGCCAATGGAGTCTATAACGGATGCGAGTCTTCCATCGGCTTGCTGAGCCTTGGTCACGTCCTGTTGAGAAAACAGGATCCAGGTTTCTCGATTTCGTGTGGAGAATTCCTCGATCGGATTTCGCGATAAAGCGTCCGCAAGCTGATTTTGTGCTCCAGCACGGTGACGGATGTCGTACGTATAGTCTTGGAGCCGAACAATCCATCGGGCAAACTTGTGCTTGAGGTGCTGCTTCTGGAACATCCACGCAATCGCGGAGTTGTCTGTTACTACCGTGAAGTGTCGGCCAAACAAGTAGTGGCGGAACTTTTCATCCACACTCCATACTACAGCCAAACACTCCAGTTCATTCGAATGATAATGCCGTTCTGCGTCCGATAGTTTACGACTGGCGTAGCAGATGACGTGCCCACGCCCACTCGAGTCACGTTGAAGTAAAACCGCCCCCAGGCCAATCTGACTCGCATCAGTATGGACTTCTGTCATCCAATCTTCATTAAAGTGGCAGAGCACCGGGCTATGTGTAAGCTGGTGTTTGAGGGTTTGGAAGGCGTTATCCTGCAAAGGACCCCACTGAAATTGGGCGTTTTTCTTCAGTAAGTCCGTGAGTGGAGCAGCAGTTGACGCAAAGCTCGGTACAAACTTGCGCAAGTATGACGCCATTCCTAGGAATACCTGGAGCTGTTTTATAGATGTTGGTGCAGGGTATTTGGCAACGGCGTCTATGCGTTCAGGCAAGGGTCGTACGCCATTATGAGATATCTGATAACCAAGATAAGATATTGTCGTCAACCCAAACTGGCACTTCTCGCGGTTAAGTCGAAAGCCGGTGTTGTGTAGCCTCTGCAGAACCGTGTCGAGATTTTGTAGATGTTGTTTTTCTGTTTCCCCGATGACTAGAACGTCATCGAGGTACACGACGCAGGCACGGTCTATCAGTGTGCCTAACACTGTGTTCATGGCACGCTGAAAGGTGCTTGGAGCAGTTCGCAGACCGAACGGCATCCGATTAAACTCGTACAAGCCAGATGGTGTTCGGAAGGCCGTCTTAAACTTATCTTCTTCAGCCACGTTGATCTGCCAATACCCTGCTTTTAAATCTAGCGACGAAAAGAACCTCGCTTTTCGTACGGCGTCAATAGCGTCGTCAATGCGTGGCAGCGGGTACGAGTCTGGTATGGTGTGCTTGTTCAGCTCTCGGTAGTCAACACAGAATCGGAGATTGCCGTCCTTTTTACGGACTAGGACAACAGGTGCTGCCCACGGGCTAGAAGATGGCCTGATTATGCTTGCGGCAAGCATTTCTTGCACCTGCTGGTCAATTAATATCCGCTCTCGTTCGGCATATCTACGTAACGGTATGGACACCGGCGGATGATTGTCGGTAGTAATATGGTGCACTAGCACGCTAGTTCCGGGAAGCTGAGTAGTAGTATCAGCGAAGAGCGATGCGTGCCTCTCGAGTATTGCGGGAAGTGTAAGTGGCGTCGTCAGCTCACCTTGGGATTGCGCCGGAGGCACACTTGGAGCCACAGGATGGAGGTTGACGGTACTTCCTTCCACCGTGAGGCGCACTTCCCCGGAGAGCAGGTAGTCGGCCCCTAAAACCATGTCTGTGGGCAGGTCGTCGAAGACGGGCACCGAGGACAAAAACTTGCTGCCGGCCTCGGTGTTGAGTTGCAGGTTTAGGGCACCGACCGGTAGTACGTCGCCACCGAGACCCCGCAGTGGTGGCTCAGTCCAAGGCTGGAGAGGTTCGGAGGCGTGGCGGCGAAGCAACGCCGTACGTTGAGCTCCGGTATCAACGAGAGCTGTCAGTTCTCCGATGCCGTCGACGCGGACCTTGAGGGTTGGAAGTGGGCGTGATTGATATTGCATCGCTTGAGGTTGGCTTTGTGGGCAGCTTTTATACCCATGCCCGATGCGGCCACACGTATAGCATCCGCGTCTCGGTGAAGCTGGCTCCTTTGGGCTAACTGCAGCCGCCCGGCGATGAGACGTGTCCTGCAACTCCATTGCCTGGCGTACGAAAGCGGAGATGTGGACTGGGTGGTTGTAGGCGGACAAGACGGCTGCGTGCGTCGAGTCATGGATCCCGTCGATGATGTACTGCCTGGCTGCGGAGGAGGTCCACTGTATATCGCAAGCTTGTAAAAGGTCCAGCTTGTCGTAGATGTAAGTCGCGACGTCCTCGGTTGCACCTTGCCGGCGTGACCGCATGGTCATGAAACGGTCGTCGTAAGCGCTCGGAAGCGGCGCAAACGCGGACATCAGGGCCGCGCTCCATGTTTGCCATGTAGCGTATGTACTGCCTTGGAAACGATGCCACGCTTGGGCAGATCCTCGCAAACGTCCTTCAGCGACCGACTTCTTAATCGTGTCGCTCCACGAGTATTTAAGGGCAACCGAGTTTATCACGCTTACCCAGTTGGTAGGGTCATCCTTGAATCCATGAAAATATGGAATTTCGTTCTCGTTGAACGATCCAAAAGAGGCGCAGCCAAACCCGGATGTCTTGAGCTCTTGGGCGAACAGAGAGAAGCCTCGAGAAATGGCCTCGCTGCAGTCATGATGCGGTGCCGCCGTGGAGGCTTGGACGCCGTCCGTGATCGGTGGGGAGTTCGAGAGCACTCGTCCACTTCGAAGTGTAGTGGACGCAGGGATATCGGGGTCAGTAGTTCGCGACTGCGCCATTGTAACGAGGAGAAATAAGACAAAGAGACAACGCCTTTGCTGCAGGCCGGCTGTTCTTTATCTGCCTCCTCTTCGTCGTCTTCCTTCTCTCGCAGGTATGCGCCGAGCACGATCGCCGCTTTGTCATCATTACAGTATGTATGTATGTATGTATGTATGTATGTATGTATGTATGTATGTATGTATGTACACTAACCACGGTGGTCTAATGGTTGAGGCAACTCGGCTGCTGATCCGTAGGTCGCGGGATCAAATCCCCGCCGCGGAGGCCGCATTTTCGGTGGAGGCGAGAAGCTTGCGGCCCATGTGCTAGATTCAAGTGCACGTCAAAAAAAACCCAGGTGGTTGAAATATCGGGAGCCGTCCAATGCGGCGTCTCTCATGATCATGGTTTTGGGATGTTCAACCCCAACCATAATTATAATATATATGTATGTACAGTCCTAGCCGTAGGTTCCCAGGCCACGCTGCTTTAGAAAGACTTGACATAGTAGCCTGGGAACTTTTGACCTGCCCTGTACATTCAAAATTTAGAAATTCATGGTCTGCCACATTACCAAAACGATTTCCTGCATGATAGACTAACAGCCTAGCGAAACAGTTAAGTCTTGCTGAGCTCACATCAGCTAATATTGACGGCTTGCATGGGCTTCCCCCTGAGCCAGGTAAAGAACCAGCGGTGTTCGTTCGCTTTGTGTCGCACGTTACACGGTACGAATGGATGGTGAAGGAAGTCCATTTGAAAACCCCAAAATAAGATGTCTACTTCCCAGATAATCTCACGGCACAAAACAAGAAGCTTTCGACGGCTGATGAAAAATAGGACACAAGAAAAGCACTACGAGTTTGTTTGGCACTAAGAAGGAAAGCTGTTTGTGCGTAAGGCACATGGCGAGCAGGCGATCTACATTGAACTCGAAGCGGATTTAGATAAGATACAGTGAGCTCTTGTTTGTTTTATATCTCACAAACTTTTTTTGCCTGACTACAGAATAACATAAATTATTATATCAGCTTTATCTTCAAGTCTGCTTTGCAGTGCCGTTTTTAAATCCAAATGACCATTTGTCTATTTTTCATGTGAATAGCAGAAGCTTGAGAGTTAAGGGCATAGAATTAGAAACTGCTTTGGATGCTTTAGATGCATAGATTAGACATTCTTGCATCTACAGAGACGTGGTTTTTGTCGGTTTCTGATGTCAATTTTCTTGACGGTTATATGTGTGAAAGTGTGTACAAAAAAAAATCGCCGAGGTGGTGGTTGTCAACTTTACATTAATAATACCATGAACTATTCTGTTGTTGCTGAATATTTGCCTGTTAATGACGATTATGAGACAATTGTTGCGAAGGGTTGCGGTACCAGGATTGCAACTATTTATCGCCGCCTCCCACTGCTGGTGCTTTCTTTGAATTTAATTTGATTCTCAGCAAGGTTATTCCAATGTGCTATATATGGTAGGTCAGTCGGTTGTTCCGATTGATGATTTTAATATAAATTTGTTCTTACCAATTCGAAAACGCAAAGTTTTATCAATGTCATAGAGTCATTTCATTGTGCTAACCCTCTCCATTCGGCCACCAGAATAACGGCAGATACCTAAAGCTTAATTGATATACCGGCGTCATGCGAGTACTTTGAATCGCATTAAATGTCGATCTGGATTAACCACGATCCGGATTAGGTGCTGCTACACGGTCACTTTTATTCACGATCAGAAGTGATCGGGATCAAGACTATTGCGATCCGCGCATCGCTATCTGCATGATAGATCGTGACTTTGCAGTCTTCTGCACCCCCTGGCCGAGCTTGTTGAAAGCACTTAAAAAAGAAAATCGAGCAGAGTTCAATAAAAACACTTTGGAACAACTAGATGTTTATGAAAAAAAAACGAATTATAAACTGTTGAAATTGAAACAATATCGGAAATATCCTACATTTTAAGATTTGTATCGACCGCATGTAGTTGCGGGGGAAGCAGACGACAAGCAGACGACCGTTGCCTTCCGCGCTTCGCACCGTTGGAGCTGTTGGAGCACCTCGAAGCAAACTGATTATGAGTGTCGCAAGCCTTTCGACTACGTCGCAACGTACGTGCACTTCGTGGTCGAATGAAGGGACCTTTACAGTAATTTACCGCTGGCAGGAGTGACTGGTAGAATTGAGGCGCCAGAAGTGAAACGCTGGCGCGTACACCAAGATTGACGCTTCGCTGCGACTGGACGGCTATACGAGCGGGGGCCATCGAAAATAAAAGCGAAGGTTAGGAATCTCACACAGCAGTACAGATAAGTGCAAGGAAAACTCTATCGAATGATGGATATATAAATACTTTTCCAGTGGCCCGCAAAGTTTTCAACGTTCGAGTGGTTCTTGAAAGAATAACATTGCTGATAAATGGCTCCATAGAAAAATCGTACGCCGAGTTTTGTCAGTGGCATGTTTTACGGCACGCAAGCGTCACCTGGTGCATTTCATGTGAGCCATGCTCGAACCGAATTAGCTTGGGCCGCGGAGCAGCGATAATAAAGTTGATCGCGATCGAGAAAACTGATCGGGATCGCCCTGATCACAATTAAAAGTGCCCAGGTGACACCGGTATAACAAATTATGATATCTCAGATGTGTTTTCAGGAATCCTTCATTTTGATATCAGTGATAATCTGCCACTACATCTTAGATGATGCTGCCCTAGAGTATGTTACTTCGTATAAATACTTGGGGATTCATATAACATTTGACTTGAACTGGAAGCATCACGTTAACTACGTTTTAACAATAGCAACCGTATGCTAGGGTAATCTATGACGCAACTTTAACCGTGCCCCTCAAGCCACGAAACAAACAATGTATAAAACACTAGTTCATCAAAACTAGAATATGCATGCTCCATTTGGGGCCCTTTTCAACTGAACTTAACTCACTCGCTTGAAATGGTACAGAATAACGCAACACGCTTCATTCTATCTAACTATCATCGCACTAGCAGTGTTACGCCTATGAAACACATCCTTTCGCTACAGTCGCTTGAGTCACATCGCAAAGCATCTCGTCTCATACTTTTTCACAAGATTTTCAATCATCCACTTTTGAAAGACCAGTTAATTACCACAGCATCCTATTACTCAGCCCGTTCAGATCATCAACATTAGGTACACGTCATTAGCTGCCGCACTAACACTTTTCACCATTCCTTCGTCCCACGCACATCCAGCGACTGGAACCACCTTCCCTCGGACATAGTTTCCATCTCAAATCATGACTTGTTTTCATCTACAATACAGAATTACTTACGTGATGACGCGTCAAATGTATATTGCACATATATTTTAGCACTCTGTTTCCCCCATGTTTCTGATGATACTTACACGTACATTCAGTGAATTGCCCAACATCAAATTTTCATGTCTTGTAATCTTTATTATTTTGATGTTACTATGTTTGCTCTTGGTTATAGTTTTTTTGTGTACCCCACTCCCCTCTGTAAAGCTATGTGCGATTGAGGGTAAAATAAATACAAATATAAATACAAAATATTTGTTTTTGTACCACGACCCAAAAGACGCAATAGTGCAGATGATGCCCCCCCCCCATTTTTAGAATAATTTTAACAGTGAGACACTGGATGCTTTTCGGTTCATGATTGAGATTATAGATTGGGCAGATGTATATAATAAGACAGATCCAAAATTTTTACAATTTTTAAAAGGTCAGACGTTCGTATGACACTGCTTTTCCACTACATTCAGTTAAGGGTCACCGGAAATCTAGAAACCATTGGTTAATCGTGAGTTGTACCCCCGATTTCGAATTAGGGATAGATTATTCCATACTTTAGTTTGTGTAAAAGATTAAATGATACTCCGGGAGTATAAAAAAATGCCGCCCACATCTTCCCCTAGGGAACTCGAGTAAATGCGTCACCGATTGTGGGTGGTATCGCGTGAATGTTGCGTGATTGGGTATGGTTTGGAAATGCCTAATTCCTATTTCGTTTTTATTATTCTTATTTATTGAATGAAGGAGAAGCGCTGCCTTCGCCGTCAAGCGAAAGCCAAAGCGCCCTTGAATGAATTCGGAACGCTGTGACAGTGCTGCGCGTTCCGCGCAGGCCTGGCGTGTTTTTATATCTACCACTTAGCTTTTGCGGCGCCTATCTCGGACGAAATAGCGTAGTTTCAGCGTTGCCAACCAGATGGCGCGATGAGCGCGCTCAGCGTAAAGGTCGGCGCCCAGCTCGTCGCGATGCGCCCATGCGCGCTATCTCCCACTCGTGCTTTGCTCTGCGGAGGGAAGGGGCCTTATCCGCGCACTTATGCTGTGGTGGGGGAGAATCGCGCGCCTTCTGCTTTCATCCGAACGACTGCGTTCAGTTGCTGGGCGTACAAATATGACTTCGCTCGCTGGACAGGCCCTGCTTGCGAAAAGAGCGTGCTTTTGAAAGACAGCGAAGTAACAATTGTGATATTTGTCAGTTCGCACTTATATCTGTACCTGTGATTACGTTTCGTGCGTCATTTTTGTCTGGACAGTGCGTTCAGTGTTGCTGTAAACGTTGTTAGTTAGCTCTCGTCCCGTGTGTGTTGTTTTCGTGCGACTTTTGTGCGTAAGCAGCACGCTGCACACTTCGATTTGCTGGCCGTTCTCAGCGTTACACTCCAAGGTATTGCTATCGCATTCATTGGTTCTCCCTTGCGGCGAAACGTACCTCGCAATCACACTTAACATTGACGTTGTAACTTTTTTGGTCACGACGCCAATGTGAAGTTTGCTGCGAGAATTCGCACATGTAATAAAACAGTGTAAGCACAATAGCTTCGCACAGGGCCATTCCGCTGCTTGCAGTAGCTGTTAGATCGATTGAAAATGAATAAATAAAACAGAGTTAAGATTTATGGCAAGTCCCAGGGGCGATGAACAGGCACAGTTAGTCGCCAAGTACTCTCCTTGCATCTACTGTTGCAATGTGCCTATACCCGAAAATATGTCTTAGGATCGCCCCGCCGCGGTGGTCTAGTGGCTAAGGTACTCGGCTGCTGACCCGCAGGTCGCGGGTTCAAATCCCGGCTGCGGTGGCTGCATTTCCGATGGAGGCGGATTTGTACTCAGATTTGGGTGCACGTGTACTCAGATTTGGGTGCACGTTAAAGAACCCCAGGTGGTCTAAATTTCCGGAGCCCTCCACTACGGCGTCTCTCATAATCATATAGTGGTTTTGGGACCTTAAACCCCACATATCAATCAATCAATGTCTTAGGATCGCAAAAGTGAATTAACTTCTACTCACTGCGTGCGACTCAAACTGCTCAGCCACTCGATGAAGCCAGCACATGAAACCACGACCCTTGCTGTTCATTAGACACGGACCGAAGACGCTTGGATAAGCAGCTCGTCATGGACATTGGCTTAGTGGAAGCTTTAGTGATCTTTTCGGTCATCAGCAGACAATGATAGCAGTAGCATCAGTGATGCGCTTTCATACAGTCGTGCGTGATATGAAGGTTATCCTGTCAGTGTCGACCAAGAACTACCACAGCGCCACGTCCCAGAAAACTCTTTCGAGGAGAAGGTGGTAACACGCAAGCTTCGCTCTTTCTTTTTGCTGTTCCTGAAGCTGCGATCACTCCCGTCATAGAAAGCTGATTAAGCGAAGCAGTGCCAAGCCTCAACTTTAACCCACCTTTCCCATCAACTTCGCAATCGCTTGTGGTGATAAGAGCCCGCGAAGAATACACTTCATTGCAATGTATGGAACACTCAAAATAGAGAGAGAGTTTTTTTTTTGTAGGGGCGATTGTGTAGCATGAAACAGCCAACGAGAGAGAGAAGATTTCGCAATAGATATATTCATATATATAGTTCTAAAACGCACTGCCAAGCTCCAGGGACGTTAAGGCTGGTCCACATCGGCGACTAGCAGTGGTCGCGCGACCATTTGCGACTGATCGCAAAGAGTCGCGAATGGTCAAAACGGTCGCAAAGTGACTGCTTTGGCTAGTCGCTTCCTTACGATTTTTCATCGCGTGACTGTGGTCGCAAAGGCAGCTAGAACTATCAGCGATGCTCCAATTTTTGTTGTTTTTTTATGGCGCTGGCGAGAACGAATAAAACAAGAAATGTGGTGCAGCTCCGGTTTGTCGCCGTCACTCAGCTCTGGCCATCCGCTGATCGGCGCCGGGTTCCAGAGGTTCTTAATGGATAACGAGATCCGGACGTGACTCTCCGCTATTGCGACTTCCGGGGGGGTTTTTGCGCGCGCATGCAGTATCTGCCGGTGTGAACATCAGGCGATTTTGTTCGCCAGTCGCAAATGGTCGCGCAACCGCTGCTAGTCGCCGGTGTGCAACTCTGCCGTTAGGCTGGTTGGCGCTTGTGCGGTGGTAACGTTCTTAGTAGCCGCGGACTGTACTTGAAACATCCTTTTGGCAGTCTTCCGAAAATTTCATTTTTCGCTTCCTAACAAGTGGACCGTTATGCCTCCAGCCGTATTCTGTCCAACCGGGAAAAAAAACCGCCACATGATAACGCCTTTGCTCGTTGCCGAGCAACTGGTTGCCCAGCTGTGCGCCTGCTTTGCTAGCCCATACAATGATACGCCACCATTCCGTCTTAGTGCGCCTGGATGCGTGCAGAAAACGCGCATTCGGGGTACTCCAGTCTGTCTGGACAGTGTGCGCAACAACTCGGTCACGCTAAACGTGACGTCACTGCTAACTGCGCACGCGCTCTTTCGTTCTATGTAAAGCAGGCACATGGTGGCGGCGCCAGACACAGTCATCGGGAAGCCGAGGAAGGTCCGCGCTGCCGATAAGCAAGGCGCTTACCGGAAATCGCGGTGCGCTGGCAAGCGAGACTGCTGGACTCGACTCGTTTCAACTGGTCCGTGACGTACTTTGACCGAGACGGCGAGAGGCGACTATGCTGGACTCGATTGGATCTTGGAATCCCGTGAGAGTACTTCGCACAACTTGGCATCACTTCGTACGACCCGGACCAGGTAGGAAGTAATCAGCTCCGTCGTGCGCCATTAGTGCAAGCTACACGCGGCCTTTTCGTTGGCGAAAAATAGTAATTTCGTGTGTGCAGATAGAATACCACTAGTCTAGAGCGGTCAGCGCTGGTGCTATTTTCTGCACAAATATTTAAAGACCAAAGCCGTAATTACACCCAAAATGATTATACTGCATACTAAGCCTCTGTGCTATAATTTAAGCATGAACGGAATGTTGTAGCTGGTGCGACGTAGAAGCCGCGAGTTATAAGTGTCAACGGCCACACGCTCCGCTGCTCTGAACGAGTGTTTCAATTTGTACTAGAGAACGGTGTACCAAAGCTTATCAGTACTAAACGCATCTGGCGCATAACCGCCTTGATTAAAAAGGTGTGCACTTAGCCCCCTGCTTTTATCATTAATCGATACCATTTCTAAAATTAGCAGTTCTGCGCGCTTCTATTTTGTATACGACAATGACTAAAACGGCCGTTAAGGTGAACGACGTGCTGTCGTATGACAACCAAGGAGGGAAAGAAAAAAATCTATGGCGCTTTCTATCACCCCATCACTCGAACACAGCTGCATTCTTTGGAGCGCCTCAATCATGAGGTAAGGAGAGTAATCACAGGGCTGCCAAAGTATATGCCCCTCCCTGCATGCACCGAGAAGCTGATGTCTCTCCACGAGGTGACACAGGTCACGAGACTTGAGTCTACGCATGCAGAAAATCGGGCCATGGCGTATCTCATCTTTGCGTGCTACCGCACATCTCCCTGTTGAGAGCACATACAAATTGCAGACTCCTAACCTCTGCCCGAAGAAAATGGGAAACGAACATTCAGCAAGACGGCGAGCCCACGCCCGAGTTCGCCGTCGAGTTCGCCGCTCGCCGAGTTCGCCACTCGGACCTTACAGGTCACGAAAAAATTCACTACAGAGTATTTACCCACTCCCAAGAGGCATTTCGAGCTTGCAAGCTCATTCGCACTACCACTTCTGTCATTGAACAACTGCTTCTCTACGTACGTCGTCGGCGAGGACGACATGATTTTCATTTGCAGTGGGTTACAGGCCACATCAGTATACCAGGAAACGAAGGGGCACATTAAATGACGCGCGCGATGCGGCTACACAGTCCAGTTTCTCAAAATACCGAATCTCGATCAGCGAACGCGTCATACATACCACGGGGTACCCCAGTGGTCAGTGCTGGGCCCCACTTTTGTTTTTAATTTACATCATTATAGCAACCAACGCAACTGCATATTAGATGTTTGCAGATGACATACTAACAATATAAACATGATTCCTGCCCACATCATTCACTTACAGTCTGCATCGCCTCAGTAAACTAACAGATTGGTGTCCCGTTTGGCCGGTGCAAGAAATTAACATATATAAAACAAAGCACCTTATGTTCAGCATGACAACAAATTTTCTGACCAATTCATACAAACTGACAATATCACAATTGACACAATTTCACTATATAATTATTTAGGCGTTATATTTATTTAACCTTGACCTGGAAAAACGACATAGAGTACTCAACTGATACGCCCTTGTGGTATTTAGAGCGTGGAAACAGAAAAGAAAAGACACAAAATACAGGCGAGCGCTCACTTTAAACGACAGTTTATTCAAAGAAAAGGCCAGGTTTTATCTTACACCAAACACGAAAACGCATGCGTAAAACCACAATCTAAAAAAAAAAACGGAGGACAGCTATAACCCCCGAGTTGAAAAAACGCAAAAAACCCACGTGTCTCCTACGCATGAAGACACCACGTTTTTCAACGGTCAGGATGATGGTAACGAACAACGATAACGTTGTTCTTCAAGAAAAATAACGCCAGTCCTTGCCAGGACTGGCGTCATAACAAGGCAATGACATAACAAGGCAATAACAATAAGGCAATAACAACAAGGCAATAACAAGGCAATGACGCCAGTCCTTGTCAGGACTGGCGTCATTGCCTTGTTATTAACAAAACCGTATGAAATGAGACCCACTCTTAAACGCAATGTGTGTTATGCACGTTTATTTCGTTGATAGAAGACATCAAATGACACATTGGCGTTTACCTCAAGGACGACGACAAGCATGGAGACGCACATTCGGTATTTACTACAGCACAATCACTTAGCGAATCTTGGATCACTTTTTCATTCTTCGCTATGAGTCATAGTTGCCCTAGTTAGAGCAGATAGCAAAGAAGCTTGGTGGTGGTAGTATCGTAAAACAACGTGAAAATTTCAAACGACCTTATTAATTTGTTTAGAGCCCCTGTTTCGTTTCGTGAAACGGCAGAAGAACATTTTTTTGTCTTTGAAATTTCACGTTAAATGTGAGATCACTTGAATTGAACGAGTTTGTTGCAGCAGTGGTCATACAGTAAAACGATTACGAGTGGGAAAAAAGGACGAAGACGCAGTCTAGGTGCGTCTAGATAGCAACGTTTTCGAGAAGATTGCAACGCGGAAAAATCGCTGGAAATACAAACACTTCGTGAACGCTGTCTGCATCAGAGGAACATAACCAGAATAACATCAAAGACGACATGAGCTAATTAATAGATAGCGCTTACGTATACAACTTACACAACTAGCACAGAAGATTCTACGTAAAATTTCTTCTACTGTTTTAGCCTACCTGGTGGTGACGATGATGCTGGCCTATATGCATGGCTCACGCCCACTCTGGGTGGGGGGTGATACATATTTTAAAGCACCTTTTTTGACATCATGTCATGGTCAGTGATTTCTCATATCCTCTCTTTCGAAGCCTTCTTTTTAAATTATAGTCTTCGGAATCTCTGTTCCACTGCAGAAATCTTAATTTATTCAGGCTAGTCTTTATCGCAAATCTTTATATATAAATTTCTTCTAACCATTCTATACTCCGCTGCATATTGCCACGTTCCATTTCCCAAGCTTTTGTTATCGTCCGAAAACACCGCACGATTCTCAGCGCAAACCGCGCCTGCAGTTTTCTAGAAGGTTCCGGACTGTAGTAGATCATTTCGATAAGATCACGCCCACTGTGCGAACGGTACAGATTGTTCTGGAACCTACGCCACCGCCAGCGATAACGCTAGAACATTCGACGGCAAGAGTATAAATGCCGACGCGCTTCGCCGCTTGTCAGTTGTTAATCGAAGGCCGACGCTCCGTTCACCACTATCAGTCTGAGACTGCTATCTGTGCGAGACTGCTGCTGTAATTGGACTTTCTGTTTGCCGGGCACAGGTTCGCCCAAATAAACAGTTAAATCCCAACAAGAAGTCTCCTGTTTTCGGCCACGTCACGACCCCGTGACATTTGGTGGAGGTGCTGCTTCGTTCATGTACCGGACGCCCCCGTCAAGCCGTGAACCCAGCCCACGTCGCGGAGAAGACACCGACGCCAACCAGGAGCAGCGAACAAGCCGCCGACAGCAAGGGCTACCACCGGAGTACGGGCTTCTACACGAGAAGCCGCGGAAGACCAAGGCCATGACTGCGACTGCAGCGACAATGACAACCGCAGCGTCCCAGCCCACGATGGTCATGCATCAACCCAGGGAACCACCAATTTTCCATGGGTCATCGTTCGAAGACCCGGAGTCCTGGCTAGAGACATACGACCGTGTGGCCGCCCTCAACCACTGGGACCATGACGAAAAGCTGCGTCGTGTGTTCTTCTATTTAGAAGACACCGCAAGGACCTGGCTCGAAAATCGGGAGTCCACGCTCCGAACGTGGGATGTTTTCTGCGGCGCATTCCTGCAAACGTTCGCGAGCGTCGCTCGAAAGGAGAGGGCCGCAGCTTTATTAGAGACCCGGGTTCAGCTACCCAATGAAAATGTCAACATGTTCACAGAAGAAATGACCCGACTATTCCGTCACGCTGACCCAGACATGCCTGAGGAGAAAAAAGTTCGTTTCCTCATGCGAGGGGTCAAACAGGAGCTCTTCGCGGGGCTGATGAGAAACCCACCGAAAACCGTCCAAGAATTTGTAGCCGAAGCGACCACTATTGAAAAGACCCTGGACATGCGCACCAGACAGTATAATCGTCGCCTGACTGCAGACTGCGCTGCTGCTCAAGCCAGTAACTCCGGAGACCTGCGTGAAACGATCCGAGCGATCGTGCGGGAAGAGCTGCGCAAGCTGTTGCCTTCGGCGCAGCCTCAAGTGGATTCGATCGCCGACATTGTGCGAGAAGAAGTTCGGCAATCGCTTCAAATTCCCCACGCACTGCTGCCCGAGCCGGAAGCTATGAGCTACGCCGCTGCACTGCGCCACAACGCTCCTCCCCGTCCACGCCAAAACGCCGCCCCATCGCACTTCCGTCGACAGACGCCACCGCCGCCACCACCCCCACCGACGTCATACCGTTCGCCAGCGGCCCAGCGCAGTGCACCGAGGAAGACTGACGTCTGGCGCACCCCTGACCATCGCCCGCTCTGCTACCACTGCGGCGAGGCCGGACGCACATACCGCCGTTGCCAGTACCGACAGATGGGATTGCGTGGCTTCGCCGTCAATGCACCGCGCCCACAGCCAGGAGAACGACCACGTGACATCGCCGACTACCTGACAGGAACTCGGTGGACACCACGAAGCCCTTCGCGTTCGCCGTCGCCCAGCCGCCGCACGTCACCGCACCACCGACAGTACTCTGGCCCAACGCGGGGCCGGTCTCCTAGCCCGTATCCGGGAAACTAAGGGCAGCAACCGGTGGAGGTGCGGTTGCTGTGCGACGAACTACCGAAGATCCTCCGACGACGACGACGCCGCGATGGAGCTTTCCGAACACAACGCCAACCAGGCAAAGCCCTGACGGCGAAAGCTCACTTACCGAAGGTGGCCTGACGACGCAACATGGAAGCAGCGGAACAAGTCGACGCAGCCGTGACCCGACGCCACGCCCTAACTGTAATGCGAGACGGCGAATTAGCGACCTCGACGTTCTTATCGACGGCCGCAGTGTGACCGCTCTCGTCGATACTGGAGCCGACTATTCGGTCATCAATGGGTCTTTCGCCGCGAAGTTAAAGAAAGTTAGGACAGCTTGGAAAGGCCCTGAAATCCGCACAGCCGGAGGTCATCTCGTAACGCCTGCAGGAATCTGCACAGCGAGAGTCACCATTAACGGCCGTATTTATCCTACAGACTTCGTAGTCCTACAGCGTTGCTCGAGAGATGTCATCCTTGGCATGGACTTCTTATGCCTCCATGGTGCTGTCATCAACCTAAAAACAAAGTCGATAACGTTATCCACAGAAGAAGCACTACCGCCGCGCACGCCGTCTGGACACCATGCTATGAATGTGCTGCAAGAACAAGTCACCATTCCGCCTCGCTCAAGCGTCATTATTTCAGTCGGCGCTCCTGAATCACCTGACTTCGAAGGCGTCGTTGAAGGCAGTCAGCATCTGTTGGTCACCCGAAATATTTGCGTCGCAAGAGGAATTGCAGAGTTGCGGGGAGGCAAAGCAACGGTTATGCTCACAAATTTCAGCAATGAGTACAAACATGTAAATAAAGGAACAACGGTCGCATACATCGAAGAAATTGTCGAAGCCACCAGTGCTTTCGCCCTCGCCGATTCTGCGGAACCTGCTCAGAGGAACCAAGCCCCTCCCATAGCTTTCGACGTCAATCCCAAACTTCCGAACGATAAGCAAGAAAAGCTCAACGCCCTGCTCCTGCAATACGAAGATTGCTTTTCGTCGTCATAGAAAATTCGGCAGACCCCAATCACGAAACATCGCATCATAACCGAAGAAAATGCCAGACCACTCCGTCAGAGTCCGTACAGGGTTTCGACGCGAGAACGTGAGGCCATCAAGAGACAAGTTGATGAAATGCTGCGGGATGACATTATCCAGCCGTCCAAGAGCCCATGGGCATCCCCCGTGGTGTTAGTGAAGAAAAAGGATGGGACCCTACGTTTTTGCGTCGATTATCGCCGCCTGAACAAAATCACAAGAAAGGACGTGTATCCTCTCCCACGAATAGACGACGCACTTGATCGGCTCCATAACGCCAAGTACTTTTCGTCAATGGACCTCAAGACTGGCTATTGGCAAATCGAAGTCGACGAAAGAGACCGAGAGAAGACGGCGTTTATAACACCGGACGGCCTCTTCGAGTTTAAGGTGATGCCCTTCGGCCTTTGCTCAGCGCCTGCAACTTTTCAACGCGTTATGGATACAGTACTGGCAGGATTGAAGTGGCAGACTTGCCTTGTGTACTTGGACGACGTCGTCGTGTTTTCCTCGAGTTTCGACGAGCATCTTCGGCGCCTTGAAGCTGTACTTCAAGCCATCAAGACTTCCGGACTCACACTGAAGCCAGAAAAGTGCAGATTTGCGTATGAAGAGCTCTTGTTTCTGGGGCACGTTATCAGCAAGTCTGGAGTTCGTCCTGATCCACGCAAAACAGCCGCCATCGCCGAATTCCCGCCGCCCACTGACAAGAAAGCCGTGCGCCGATTTCTGGGCCTGTGCGCCTATTATAGGCGGTTCGTGAAAAACTTCGCCCGCATCGCCGATCCTCTCACTAACCTTACCAAGGCCGACGTGGAGTTCAAGTGGGAAACGCCACAGGAACACGCTTTCCAGGAGCTCAAACATCGCCTCCAGACGCCTCCGTTACTTGCCCATTTCGACGAATTCGCCGAGACAGAAATACATACTGACGCAAGCAGCGTAGGTCTTGGCGCCGTTCTTGTGCAGAGGGCTGACGGACTTGAAAGGGTTATTAGTTACGCCAGCCGATCGCTATCCAAAGCAGAAGCAAATTATTCCACAACAGAAAAGGAGTGCCTCGCCATCATCTGGGCTACGTCGAAATTTCGCCCATACCTCTACGGCAGGCCCTTCAAAGTTGTGAGCGACCACCACGCCTTGTGTTGGCTAGCCACTTTGAAGGACCCTTCAGGTCGCCTCGCACGATGGAGCCTGAGACTTCAAGAATATGACATTACTGTCATTTACAAGTCTGGCAAAAAACACTCCGACGCCGACTGTCTCTCTCGTGCGCCTGTCGACCAACCGCTACCCGACGACCCGGATGACGACTACTTCTTGGGAACGATAACTACCGACGACTTCGCTGAACGACAGCGGGCCGACCCGGAACTTAAGGCCCTAATAGAATACCTCGAAGGCAGGACCACCGAAGTCCCGAAGGTATTCAAGCGCGCACTTGCGTCGTTTTTTCTACGAAACGGTCTTCTACAAAAGAAAAACTTTTCACCGCTTCGGGCTAAGTATCTCCTTGTGGTGCCTTCAGCTCTGCGACCAGAACTCCTGCAGGCCCTGCACGACGATCCGACGGCAGGGCACCTCGGTGTTTCTCGCACGCTCGCGAGGATACAAGAAAGGTACTACTGGCCGCGTCTTACCACCGACGTCACTCGTTATGTGAGGACATGCCGGGACTGTCAGCGACGCAAGACACCGCCGACAAGGCCAGCGGGACTTCTGCAGCCAATTGATCCACCTTGCCGACCTTTCCAGCAGATTGGTATGGACCTACTGGGGCCGTTCCCGACGTCGGCTTTCGGAAACAAGTGGATCGTGGTAGCTACCGACTACCTCACCCGCTACGCCGAGACAAAAGCCCTGCCAAAAGGCAGTGCATCCGAGGTAGCTAAGTTCTTCGTCGAAAATATCGTCCTACGTCACGGCGCCCCGGAGGTCCTTATCACCGACAGAGGAACGGCATTCACTGCCGACTTAACTCAAGCGATCTTGGCATACAGCCAAACAAACCACCGCCGGACGACAGTGTACCACCCACAGACCAACGGCCTCACCGAGCGGCTTAACAAGACGATCGCCGACATGCTGTCAATGTACGTCGATGTCGAACACAAGACGTGGGATGCCATTCTTCCGTATGTGACCTTCGCATACAACACGGCGGTGCAGGAGACGACGCAGATATCTCCATACAAATTGGTCTACGGAAGGAGCCCGGCAACGACGCTCGATGCCATGTTACCCAACGTGACCGACGAAGAAAACCTCGATGTGAGCGAGTACCTTCATCGCGCCGAAGAAGCCCGACAACTTGCGCGGCTCCGTATCAAGAATCAACAGACGACCGACAGCCACCGTTACAACCTTCGACGACGCTTCGTGGAATACCAGCCCGGTGAACGTGTTTGGGTGTGGACGCCGATACGCCGACGTGGACTAAGTGAAAAGCTTCTGCGACGGTACTTTGGACCGTACAGGGTGGTTCAACGTCTCGGCCCACTTGATTACGAGGTTGTCCCCGACGGCATCACGAACTCTCAACGACGCCGATCGCGACCTGAAGTCGTCCATGTCGCGCGCCTCAAGCCGTTTGATGCGCGTTAACAAACTGAACTAGTGTTTTTTTGTAGTATTGTTGTATCGTAATTTATTCATTGTACTTTCTTGCATTATTATTGTACGTTCATCTTTAGTTAAAGCATCGGGACAATGCCTTTTTTCAGAGGGGGGCAATGCCACGTTCCATTTCCCAAGCTTTTGTTATCGTCCGAAAACACCGCACGATTCTCAGCGCAAACCGCGCCTGCAGTTTTCTAGAAGGTTCCGGACTGTAGTAGATCATTTCGATAAGATCACGCCCACTGTGCGAACGGTACAGATTGTTCTGGAACCTACGCCACCGCCAGCGATAACGCTAGAACATTCGACGGCAAGAGTATAAATGCCGACGCGCTTCGCCGCTTGTCAGTTGTTAATCGAAGGCCGACGCTCCGTTCGCCACTATCAGTCTGAGACTGCTATCTGTGCGAGACTGCTGCTGTAATTGGACTTTCTGTTTGCCGGGCACAGGTTCGCCCAAATAAACAGTTAAATCCCAACAAGAAGTCTCCTGTTTTCGGCCACGTCACGACCCCGGGACAATATTCAATTCATGTGTGATCACTTCTGATTATCTGTTTCTTGGCCTACTTGGTGCTGTCGTCATCGTCGTCGTCGTCGTCGTCGTAGTAGTAGTAGTAGTAGTAGTAATAGTAACGCAAGCCAGGTGATCAGTATGGGTAGTGTACAATAAAATGAAACAAAATCGCGATAAAAGGTTGAAATAATCATGACGCCAAATGATGAAGTTATTCTTTATCATATGCACTTGCGCACTTGCAGCTTTGCTTTAGATGGTTTTCATGGCATATAACAGACTGTTGTGCTTTTGTTTTTTTTTGTTGGTGGGGGAGAGGAGTTTCACATTTATTCAGTGGCGCTGCTACGGAGACACCAAATTTGTTTCTGGTGGAACTCACTCATGCTCCCACGTTTAAATGCAGGTACATACCCCATAAAGTGGACGGCGATGGCCGTGAAGATAGCTCAGTTTGTAATCTGTAATGTCATGTGTGATTGCTACGATATTGAAAGTTAGCTACTATAATCCGGACAGGTTTTTATTCTAGCAGAAGAAGTGTCTATCAATCCCCAGAAAACAAAAACACACATGGCCTCGTGCATCTTCTGTATGGCACAAAATTTTCTTCATCAGGGTGCCGTATATCAAGCTTGAAACACTAGATGACAAGAACATTTCTTCCAACACTTCGATTGTGTTTTTATCTACATAGTACAATATCTCCGCCACAGTACTCAGCAGCGTAGCATAAGGATCAGCCGTGCGAGCATAGCAGACACATGCTGGTCAATACACAGTCACACTTCAGCCACACAGTCGCACATCAACCATCGACACCGTGTGAGGCACCAGGGACTCCATGAATGACGCTACTGAGAGGGTCAATCGCGACCTGTGGCCACGGCTCGTATAATGGGGACATGCCGCTCCCGCATGTCCCGTTAAAGTCGTCCAGGTCGATGTCAAACACCGCCACCGGAGCCATTGCCATCTTGTTCGAGTACGTCAGCCTCATGCGTTCCTGGAGTGCCCGCTCATCTGCAAACGTCGCCACCTGGACCAACACAATCCGGGCGTTTGGTCATAGCGCTAAGGACCTACTCCCCTAAACAGATAAGAAATATGACATGGATTCTTGCGACCGTACGCTAGTAGGGGTCCAAGCCACACGTTCCGACACTGACGCAGCCCTATTGTGGAAGCAAATTGCCGAAGTAAACTCGCACAGATTACTTGAATGCCATTAAGCGAATGATGCGGCTATGTAGAACGGCATTATTTTCTCTGAAGAGTAATAGGCTTCGCATTAACACAATTTTCAATTTTCACACACACCGACTACAAAGATGGAGCGATGACTCTGGCTTACTTTTGTATAGCTTAGCACATGAAGTGTCAAGTCGCTAGTCTCAAGGACGTGGGCTTGATTTTTGCGACGAGAGGACTGAGGTGCCGGAGCACACAGTGTCCTTCGTTTCATGTACGCGTACGTCACGCATAAAGTATTTGTCTTGGTACCTTAGCAGCGCCTCGTCGCGTAATTCACGTCAAAAATTAAACTGTTTCTTAAAACATGGGATAGGACTCTTTCTCTCCCTCTCTCTGTCTGTGTGTGAGAAAGAGAGAGAGGGAACAATAGAAGGCCACTGATACCTTTTTTTAAAATACCATACGGAATAAACGATAACATAAGAAATATTTAGTTGTACATCATTTTTATTTCAATTTTTGCGCTCTAAAAACTATGCAACGTCCCCTCGGGCATTCACGCATGCCGGAGCAACAAGAAAACATTTCTAACAGCTGCAGCGCCGTATCTTTTTATTGCGATAGCAATTATACACTCTCGACGGGTTTTTGCTATCGGCATCTCAGCCTCGGATAAAGTCCACATTGAGAACATACCTCGGCACATCGTATGTTCTTTCACGGGCAAACGCTCGCGAGCGGGGGCGATTAACGCCGCTGAAGGGCAGATCAAACAACCGGCCTATTGCCGTCACTATTGCGATAACATCACCATTCGTGTTAAACCACGGCCCGACTGTAGAAGCACGTCGGCTATGGTTAGATCTGTCATCGATTGCTCAAAGATATTCTACGCTCCGACCATCTTAAACGAACATGAAAGACGTGGGGGAGGTGCATGGAAGGGGTGGGGGGGGGGCACTGGGACACCGGATGTGAACTTTGGGTCTAAGAGCGCGGTCGCAATTGCTGCCGCGCGCCCTATCTAGACAGGCGTTAGTGGACTCGTATATACGTTTATGCGTGCAGCGCCCTCAATGCGAAAGGACTGTGAAAAAACAGCCTCTCTCCACGGAGCAGCCACATTCTTACATTAACATTTTCAGAGTTACGCAATATCGTTTGAAAAAAAATCAGCCTCAACCTTACGTGTTACATTACAATCTGTTGCTATTGCACTTATTTTTTCGCACTTGCGGTGAATTTGTAAAGTTACGGTATTTAATAAATCATCTACCATCACGGAGAACACCACGCAAGCGATAATTCATGTTGCGCCTGTGCCTCCGAGTGATAGCGTATCACTGTCGAAACGATGTATCATTACGGCTCACAGAAGTCGGTAGAGCAACCCGCGAAATCGACAGTACTCCAAAGAGCTGTTTCCGAAGAACTTCCCCTCTGCTCGATCAATTCAGTCACTGGTGCACGAGTTCCGTACTGAGCCACGATCTAGTCGATGAATAAAAATGTGCAGCTTAGAAGGGCATCATATGGACAGAAATGAAACCAATCTATGTTAATATTTCAGAACCGTAAGCTCTAGGCGTGAAAGTAGTAAACACGCCTAACATGACCAGCGCGACGAGTCTGACCATGAGCCACGCGTACGTCCCCGACTCCAACGTCTTCGACAAACAAAGATTACGCGAAGTCTACATCCACGTGATAGCGAAAGGAAACACCAATCGCAAAGGCCATAACATGCCATAGTACGCCATACTTAGTATGCCATAGAAGAAATTTTGTGACACGAGTCTCGAAGGAGATTTTTTTTTGTTTGCGACAACAAAAGTACCAGTAGCTTACCCATTTCGTACGGCAAGTATTCTGGTCACAACAGACGAAGGTGCATGATTAGTCTTGCTCTCTTCAATGCCTGCTCTCTTCTGTAGTGCCTGATCTCTTCCGTAGTAGCTTGGGCGGCTCGAAGCGCACTTCACGACTTATCTATCTTATGTTAATGTGAACAAATGTTGCCGCGTTATAGCACAATTCCAAGTACATTGGATCCTACGTGAGCTATGCCGGTCCCGAGGTAACAGCCGGGAAATACCAAAGATATGAAGGTAACAGGTGGGTTGTAATGTTCGCATGTTTCAATGCATTTGTGCTTGTAGTGTTCCAGCGCACTCACGAACGTCGCTTACGTTCACGGTCTGGCTGTCAACTTGGCGGGCAACCATGAGGCACAGTGGGTGTGAGCTCGTTCTGATGACCGGCTTCTCTTGGCACACGGACGCATAACTCGTCCTGCCGGGCTGACGCGTGTGGTTGTCCCACTGCATGGTGCCCAGGATAGGAGCTCCCAGCTGAGCCACCGGCGCCAAGAACGTCTCCGGAGCCACCTGCGGCCGATGTGCAGTTAAACATGCCCGTTTGCACGTGCTTGAATGCGTGTTTCACCACCCTATAGAATCGATAGTATGATGTTGGCTACAGGTAAGACACACAGTGGGAAAAGACTAACAACGCCGAAGGTGCACCATACCAATTGATGATATTCCGAAAACTGTTCCGTCATGCATAATTTACTCCTTCCCCTCCCCTATTCGCTGGTCAGCACATTATCGAACTTATATGAGGCATTCTCGTGTCGCTGTTTTCGTTTCAGAACACAGCCTGGAAACCCCATGGACGTTGGTGGCACTGTTGTGGTCTTACGTATATGGGTGTTCTAAAATAAGCAGCATTCTGTTTTACTGTGTTATGGTGGTTGGTCGGCTGCTTTCTTCGCTGCCCCAAACCGCGATACAATATCCCCGACGAGGTTCCCAGTTTTAATGAAGGACTTACCTTGCCTGTAAGGCCACCCCCGTCATGAGTTTTGGTATCACCCCACCACTACCGTTTTTACCCGAACTGGACCGCCCACTGGTTTCATGGACGCAATAGTATCGCATACACTCCAAAAAAGAAAGAGTGAGTAAAAAGGGTGTCTTTTTGTAGTGACGCCGACAGTCAGGTGAACAACAACTTTATCGAAGTTGAATTAGTGCTATAGAAAGAGATGCGTGACGTAACATGTCACGTGATTAAGGGTGTTATCTGATGGCTGCACGTACAGCCGGGTTACACTTTTTTCGCACAACAGTAATCATCATCAATACTGCATTCCATCCTTGCGCTATCGCCCCGCGCCCGGTACATTCCGGTCACGATCGACATGCCCATTATCAGGGTTACATTGCATTCTTGATAGGAAAGTGGCCAGCACCAATCGCAAAGGCCATAACATGCCATAGTACGCCATACTTAGTATGCCATAGAAGAAATTTTGTGACACGAGTCTCGAAGGAGATTTTTTTTTGTTTGCGACAACAAAAGTACCAGTAGCTTACCCATTTCGTACGGCAAGTATTCTGGTCACAACAGACGAAGGTGCATGATTAGTCTTGCTCTCTTCAATGCCTGCTCTCTTCTGTAGTGCCTGATCTCTTCCGTAGTAGCTTGGGCGGCTCGAAGCGCACTTCACGACTTATCTATCTTATGTTAATGTGAACAAATGTTGCCGCGTTATAGCACAATTCCAAGTACATTGGATCCTACGTGAGCTATGCCGGTCCCGACGTAACAGCCGGGAAATACCAAAGATATGAAGGTAACAGGTGGGTTGAAATGTTCGTATCTTTCAATGCATTTGTGCTTGTAGTGTTCCAGCGCCCTCACGAACGTTGCTTACGTTCACGGTCTGGCTGTCAACTTGGCGGGCGACCATGAGGCACAGTGGGTGCGAGCTCGTTCTGATGACCGGCTTCTCTTTGCACACGGATGCATAACTCATCCTGCCGGGCTGACGCGTGTGGTTGTCCCACTGCATGGTGCCCAGGATAGGAGCTCCGAGCTGAGCCACCGGCGACAAGAACGTCTCCGGAGCCACCTGCGACCGATGTGCAGTTAAACATGCCCGTATGCACGTGCTTGAATGCGTGTTTCACAATCCTATAAAATCAATAGTATGATGTTGGTAGGACACACAATGGGGCAAGACTAACACACCGAAGGTGCAGCATTACCGATTTATGATAATCCGAAAACTGCTCCGTCATGCACATTTTCTCCTTCCCCTCTCCTATTCACTGGTCAGCACATTTTCGAACTTATATGAGGCATTCTTGTGTCGCTGTTTTAGCTTGAGAGCACAGCCTGGAAACCACCCATGGACGTTGGTGACACTGTTGTGGTCTTATATATCTGGTGTTCTAAAATAAGCAGCATTCTGTTTTGCTGTGTAATGGTGGTTGGTCGGTTGGTTTCTTCGCTGCCCCAAACCGCGATACAATATTCGCGACGAGGTTCCCAGTTTTAATGAAGGCATTACCTTACCTGTAAGGCCACCCCCGTCATGAGTTTTGGTATCACCCCACCACTACCGTTTTTACCCGAACTGGACCGCCCACTGGTTTCATGGACGCAATAGTATCGCATACACTCCAAAAAAAGAAAGAGTGAGTAAAAAGGGTGTCTTTTTGTAGTGACGCCGACAGTCAGGTGAACAACAACTTTATCGCAGTTGGATTAGTGCTATATAAAGTGGTGCGTGACGTAACATGTCACGTGATTAAGGGTGTTATCTGATGGCTGCACGTACAGCTGGGTTACACTTTTTTCGCACAACAATCATCATCAATACTGCATTCCATCCTTGCGCTATCGCCCCGCGCCCGGTACATTCCGGTCACGATCGACATGCCCATTATCAGGGTTACATTGCATTCTTGATAGGAAAGTGGCCAGCACCGAGTTTTCAAGAAAGGAAGCGCACGCAAGCCTGATGACGATTATTGTTGTGGGACAAAAAGACACCCTTTTTACTCGATATTTTTGTAGAAACTATCCGAAACCCTTTTTTTGGTCTCTGGAGCTTGTGACTTCACCTCCGAACGATGCAAGGTAGCCTGCAACGCATTCTGGGAGTCGACTGTGAACGTCTTTCCTTCGTGCTGCCATCCTATGTCTACGAACCCGCTTGCCTACGTTCCAGCGTAACCGAGTACGATAAGGTTAAGCAGTTAGTCACTACCTACCATTTTACGAGCAAGCTGTCGCAGCATTAGCGCCACATTTGGCCTCAACAACGAATGTCGTCAGGAAGCACCATCATTTCCCCCGCCACGCTCAGCAGCTAGGTGACTCCACAGAAGACTACGTCATCGCTTTATGGGAGCTCGCTGCTGTCGCCACGGACAACTACTTCTGCAACCAGTTCGTAAAAGGTATCCCGTCAGAAAACCTTCTAGACGTCTTCGTCTAGAAAATTCATCGCTTTCCTTTCCGCATGTCTTATACTCCTGGTACAGCAACTGGAACAGCCAGCGCAGTAAGTTCGTGATCTTGTTCCCGGGCGCATTCGGCAGGTATATAATTAAAAAAATTGAACGCGCCCACGCTCATCTTCCCGCCAGTTATTGTCCTCGCAGGCAAGCTCCCGCCGACAGCAGCACTATGACTGTTTCCCCCGAGCAGCTTCCGAGGCTCCAACAATGCCTCTGCGCACTGTTTTTGCTGTGGTTCCCACCAGCACTGTGCTTCGTCCTCCTTCTGTCCAGCACAAGGTCAGTGCTGCCTTCTGTGCGGTAACAGTGGGCCCTTCCCCACAGTTTGCTACGGGTGACTGTTTGGACTTGTCCAATGATGCTGAGGGTTAGGCGCTCTTAGCACGGCTCTTCCGGAGCCTGCATTTTCGTGGACGTTTTCATTGCCGGACAGTCCTTCAAGCATATTTTTGAATTGAAATCGGCCATTTCAATACTGGGAGAAAGCAATTTCAACCAATATTTAGCTGATCAATCGCTTCTTCCTGCTGTGTGAGTGAAACTGCATGAGTATTTCAAGCGCTGCATCATCCTACGTGTTCGTTTCTTCACACCATCGGGTTTGAAGGAGGCGCAGCTTGTATCCTGCTGCATGTTGTGTCAGACGGTACAACCATCTTCATCACTGGTGGGATCAAAGTTTTGGACTTGCGCATTGAAGGGTCGTCTGTGCACTGCTTCGAGACGTCAACCATGCCAACGACACTCGATGCGGCTCAGTTCTGAGGATAGTTAACCGATCCTCTTAGGAGACCCTGTCGAAGACCGGAACTGGCAATACAGCCCCAAACCCTCTCCTTCCGACCACGACGCGAGAACCTAGGGAGAATTTTCGGAGGGGAGGGGAGAGGGGATGGAACTCATGCTTAATCTGATGAGGGATATGAGGGCCGGGCAGGCTGTTGTGATTGAGCGCCATTTAGTGCTCTGTGTGCTATGGCAAAACATTTTTTTGCGGAGGGTGGCAAGGGTCTGGAGTACTACACCCTGGCTACGCCACTGGCGTGTCAGCTTAACGCCAGAAAATTTCACCTAGCGCTGACAAAAAGAAATGACAATGTTGCGGGTTAAAAAGACTAATGCACAGCTGCTGAAAAAAATGCAATGCCTTTTCCTGTGTTATCTCGCGCTGTGTCTCCACTCTACTGGTTTTTCTTCTCTTTCACAATACGCGTACTCTTTGTTGTTTAAGGATATTTTTAAAAACATAATCTAATAAACTATACGAGTAGTATGTTCTGTCTCATTGCTGATATACTACCGCTAAGTGCCCAAACTTCGGGCAGTACACGAACCTCTGCTAAGGACACTTACATAAACCAAAGTGCAGGGACTTGATTCATTGAGCGTATCGGCCTTTCCCACTTTATGTCGCATATCGCGTTTAACTTACACAGACCAACTTCCCGGTAAGCTCTCTGTGGAAATAGAAAAAAGAAATGTTTTGTTTATATTGTGTTCAACGCCAGCGGCTCAAAACTGGGCTACCTAGGATAGAGATTAACGCCTTCGACATCTCGCTTTATTCCTCCGCCGCCATTAACTCGCATTCATTCTCGTATCTCTCCGAAAGGCGTACACTCGCGAGTTCTTTCTCAACGGCACTAGTGACGAGCTCTCACTGCCACTGATGCATGATGTGTTGAGCATCACTGCCAGCACTCTCATTTCAAATACCGCACCATGCGTAGTGGGCTGAGACATGCATGCATACATACATACTACATACATACATGCATACATGCATAGTCCGGCTCGCTCTTCGGCCCAGACCTTAGGTATGCCCGAGGTTTTGCTCATCGCATCACGACTCGGCTCGAGCGGCTTCCGGTGACATCAAAGCTTTATCGTTTTTCGAGGACACTCCGACATATAACGTTCGAAGAGCTCTATAGATTGCAAGGACTAGATGTCATCCAGCACGTTAATGCCGTAAAAATGGGTGTGCCCTATCGATGTGGTAGAGATGAAAGATGGTTGACTCTGCGTCCACCTTCAGGAACGTGACACAGCTCCCATCGCCTATTACTTTCCGCTTCCTCACACGGAAGAATTCGTGAACAGCCACATCGGAGCAACAATTTTCGCCAAGTCGGGTCTTGCATCTGCCTATCATCTAGTTCTGCTGCAGCCAGAGAGCCAAACTATGACTGAATACGTGACTCATGATCTGTTCCGTTTCAAGTTGGCATGCTTTGGGGTGTTGTATGGCCCAACAGCCTTCCAGCAGCTGATGCCATAGAATTTTCTCAAGGGATGCTCTGGCGTCTTACCGGACCAAACGAGAACACTTAATGAATTTAGGCGCAGTTCCCCGCTGTATCAAGACCGCTGGACTCCTGCTCTATACCACCAGGACACCTCTTGCATCAAATTACAGGACCGTGGACCAAGGCATTCTATCAATGACAGAAAGAATGGATTCAATACTTAATACCCCTGTTCATACAGGCGCCAATGGTAAGCGTTGGTTTTTCTTTACCTAGTCAGGTACCATGCCAAGTTTGTTTCCTCACTTTCTAAGTCGTGTATCCGCTGCGGGCAATGCTTCGCAAGAATCAAGCCGCCACCAGGAGTGATTCTATTGACGCTTGTTTCCGGAAGGTCAAGTTGATGTCATCCATCACAGCACTTCAGATGTTTGATCCCGCTCTTCCGGTGGTTGCCTCCACGAATGAGTCTGGCTGTGGCCTTGAAGCTGTTCTTACACAAATGTATAGGCAGAAGCTACTGGCAGTTGCTTTTACATGTCACACAATGTATACCTTCAGCAAAGAGAAAATATGTGGTTGGTGAACGAAAAGAACGTGCCTGAGTGCGGGACTGTGAGCGTTGGCACAAATACTGCGATCTTCGTACGGAGCGCCATGCCTTGGTCTCTGATCGGTCCTCTCAAGACTCAAGGAAACACCATCTTCACATCGCGCGCTAATAAGAGCGTCTTATGCACTCTAAATATGTGATAGAACCCAGCTGTCACAAAACGAGCGCTCAAAAAAGGGCGCGCCGCCAAATTCGCGCGACGAAACGCCAGAGTGACGCCGCGAGGTCAACGATATAAAAAAGAAAGAAAACAAGCATCCGAAGACTCCCCGGGCACGCGTCCCTCTCCCCTCAGAAGCGTAGGTTCGCCGACGAACCTCCTCACCCCACATCGGCGGCCGAGCAGGCCCTAGAAGATTCTCGATGGAAAGGGGCGTGGTGATGCCGGGTTGCGTCATCCGTCGCAGACGGCCTCTCCAAAGCCTTCTCCACAGCCCTCTCCCTCCTTCGCCCTCTTCTCTCGCCCTCTCCACAGTCTCGCCCTCTCCACAGCCTTCGCTGCGCATCGCGCCGACGAAATGATGAGAACTTTCTCGAATCTCGCGCGGAAGGTATTTAACCGAGCAGCAGAGATGGGAGATCAGGAGAAGAAGGAAGTTAACACCAGAGTGCGTAGGGTATCCCGCCGCGTCTGTCGGTGAGGGTTTTGTCCGTGGTGACAAAGCAGGAGAACAAGAAAGTATGCGCCAGAGAGCGTAGGGTGTACCGCCTTGTGGGCGAAGCCTTTTGTCTGCCGTGACAAAGGAGGAGAAAAGAGGATTTCCACCTGAGGGGTGACGACTCGAGCTACAGGCAAGAGTGTGTGTCTACCGCCATCGAGCGAAGACGCGTGGCAACAGCTGCGAGTGTGAAGCTGACGTGTTTCCGGCGAAGAAGTTTAAAACTTGAAGAGCGGCCAAGTGAAGACGTGAGGTTTCCTGGAAGAGAAACTTTGGGGGCAGCAGAACGACAACAACGCTGGACTTTCAGTGAGTGATTCTCGGAAGAGTATCATTCAGGCTTTTGTTCCGAGAAATTTGGACTGAATAAGTTTTCTAACTCTTTAGTCTTTGAAATGTCTTGGTTGTTCAATGCCTGCGACAGCATTGTAGTGTGTATTGTTGTCTGTGTCCGTTGTTTCGAGTGTGGCTGATTGTACTTTGTAGAACGTTGTTTGATAGGGGACATATTGTACTGACTATTGTGGAGTGTGCATACTTGTGTATTGTTTTTGATCTGCCATTATTGATAATATAATTTTGTTTTGATTATCAACTCTCGGCTCTGACTTGTTCTTTGGGCCACAGCCAGCGTCCGCTGGCGCGCGAAAAAGGACCACTTCTGTATTGTCCACGCTTTCGTGGTGTGGTTCGGGGGGCCGATACTTCGGCCCTTGGAATCAGCCCGGCGATCGCCTCCCGAATTGACGGGACCTGTGACAATTAATCTCTCTTGCGCCCAAGCTTCACCTCAAGCTCGAGTGAAATCCTTCACGAGATTGTTCTCCGCTGTATCTCGCGGTCCCTGTGTAGGCGGGGGCTCCATCTTCGGGTCTTCGCCCCAACATTCTGGACCATTCGGCCCTCGCGCCCCGTCGATGTTTCCGATGACGAGGTCGTACAGGGGGGTCGTCATGCTAGAGCGGTAACCTTCCCACTGAAGTACGGGGTTTCAACCTCAATCTCTGCTTCGGAAAGCATCGGAACCGTACTGTCAATTAGGAAAACTGGTTTAGTTTTGCCTGTTAACTCACTTTCCCGTACCAAATTTCTTCGCACAATAACAGTGGAGCTACCGGTATCTCTTAACACAGTAACCTTTTTGCCCGCAACTTTTCCAGGCAGCGTTGGCATTCCCTTCGTAACACCGGTAAGCTGCTTTGTCATAACAGCACCCACAATAGGAAGTTTCTCCCCATTTTTCAAGTCTAGGAATCCGTCGGTGACGGCATTATTATCGGATTTCGGTGCCGCTTGCACACAGGATACCTGGTGAGTTTGACTCGCTCCGTTTCGACATGCGTCTGGTTTGTGCCCAGTCTGACCACACTTGAAACATTTTAATACCGTAGGGCTCGTAAAGTTAGTACGACAGTTGTTCGTGCAATGACCCACTCGGTTACACAGAAAACATCGCTGAATGCTCTCCGGTGCACGCTTCTTTTCTTCGGGAGCCGATTTCTTCGAATCTTCGGGACACTCCTTCTTGACCTTGGCCAAATTAGTGCCACCTTGCGCTTCCAAGAATTGTTCAGCCAATTCAAGCATGTCTTCAAGTGACTTAGCTCTCTTCTCTTTCAAGTACAGTGACAGGCTTGGGTGGCAACTAGTAAGAAATTGTTCTCTAATTAGGAGCTCTCTAAGCTCATCGTACTCCTGCGCTGTCCCTGAAAGTTCAATCCGTCTGTCGAAGTAATCCAAAGTCGGGCGGCATACTGCGTAGCTGCCTCACCATCAGCTGGCTTTCCTGTCCAAAATCTGTCCCGAAATCCTTCCACAGTAAATCTAAATAGCTTCAGCAAAGCAGTTTTCACCTTTGCATAGTTGGCTGCATCGGTCGGCGTCAGCCTACCGTACACACTGAGCGCTTCACCACTCAAGCAAGTACTCAAAGCAGTTGCCCATTGATGTTCCGGCCAATTCTGGCTCCTTGCAATTGTCTCAAATCTGTGAAGGTACGCGTAAAGGTCGTCCTTTCTTTCAATAAACGCTGCGAGCAGCTTGCTTTGGTTCAAGCCGAAGCCGTGGTCCTCCCGTTCACTGCTTTCAACTCTAGCTTAGACCGGAGTTTCACTTCGCTGTTGCAAACGGAGCCACTGGAGTTCCATCTCGTGCTGCCGCTGCCGTTCCCTTTCAGCCATCTCCGCTTCTCTTTCTACTCTCGCCCTTTCAGCTGCCAACTTTTCTCTCTCCAACTCCAACTTCAATTTTTGCTCTCTTTCTTCTTTCGCTCTCTCAGCAGCCAACCTCTCTCTCTCAAACTCAGCTGCTTTTTCTTCCTTGGCTCTCTTTTTTTCTTCTTTTTCCTTCTGGGTGACTTCGAAAGTTCGACGTCAGAAAGACCCATCTTCTCACCAAGAGCGACTAACTTTTTGAGATCCATTGTGTCTCGCAAATAAAACGTTTCCGCGTGCAAAAAATATCTGCCTAAATTAGTCTATCGGAACACTCTCCTGCACTCGTTAACGAGAACACTGAGCAACACATAAAATCGTTCCGATAGCAATATCAACAACTCAAGGCTCTTTCTCACTGCTTTGGACGCACTGTGCACCAAAAGGTCCTCGTCGCGGATGCCAGATTAATTGTCACAGGTCCCGTCAATTCGGGAGGCGATTGCCGGGCTAATTCCAAAAGCCGAAGTATCGGCCCCCCGAACCGCACCACGAAAGCGTGGACAATATAGAAGTGGTCCTTTTTGGCGCGCCAGCGGACGCCGGCTGTGGCCCGAAGAACAAGTCAGAGCCGAGAGTTGATAAACAAAACAAAGTTATATTCTCAGTATGGCAGATCCAAAACGATACACAAGTATGCACACTCGACAATAGTTGAATACAATATGACACCAATCAAACAATGTACTACACAGTACAATCAGCCACACTCGAAACAACGGACACGGACAATAATACGCACTACAATGCTGTCGCAGGCACTGAACAACCAAGACATTTCAAAGACTAAAGAGTTAGAAAACTTATTCAGTCCAAATTTCTCGGAACAAAAGCCTGAATGATACTCTTCCGAGAATCACTCACTGAAAGTCCAGCGTTGTTGTCGTTCTGCTGCCCCCGAAGTTTCTCTTCCAGGAAACCTCGCGTCTTCACTTGGCCGCTCTCCAAGCTTCAAACTTCTTCGCTGGAAACACGTCGGCTTCACACTCGCAGCTGTTGCCACGCGTCTTCGCTGGATAGCGGTAGACACACACTCTTGCCTGTAGCTCGAGTCGTCACCCCTCAGGTGGAAATCCTCTTCTTCTCCATTGTCACGGCAGACAAAAGGCTTCGCCGACAAGGCGGTACACCCTACGCTCTCTGGCGCATACTTTCTTCTTCTCCTGCTTTGTCACCACGGACAAAACCTTCACCGATAGACGCGGCGGGATACCCTACGCACTCTGGCGTTAACTTCCTTCTTCTCCTGATCTCCCATCTCTGCTGCTCGGTTAAATACCTTCAGCGCGAGATTCCAGAAAGTTCTCATCATTTCGTCGGGGCGATGCGCAGCGAAGGCTGTGGAGAGGGCGAGACGGTTCGAAGGCCGTCCGCGACGGATGACGCAACCCGGCATCACCACGCCCCTTTCAATCGAGAATCTTCTAGGGCCTGCTCGGCCACCGATGTGGGGTGAGGAGGTTCGTCGGCGAACCTACGCTTCCGAGGGTAGAGGGACGCGTGCCCGGAAGAAGTTCGTGAACAGCCACATCAGAGCAACAATCTTCGCCAAGTCGGGTCTTGCATCTGCCTACCATCTGGTTCTGCTGCAGCCAGAGAGCCAAAATATGAATGAATAGGTGACTGACGATGATCTGTTCCATTTCAAGCTGGCATGCTTTGGGGTGTTGAATGGCCCAACAGCCTTTCAGCAGCTGATGTCACAGAATTTTTTCAGGGGATGCTCTGGCGTCTGACCGGACCAAACGAGAGCCCTTAACGAACTTAGGCGCAGTTCCCCGCCGCATCAAGACCACTGGACTCATGCTCTATACCACCAGGACACCTCTCGCATCAAATTGTTTTTCTAGAGATACAGGACCGTTGACCAAGGCATTCTATCAACGACAGAAAGACTGGATACAACACTTATTACCCCTGTTCATACAGACCCCAATGGTCTGCTTTGTTTTTTTTTACTTAGTCAGGTACTATGCCAACTTTGTTTCCAGACTTTCCAAGTCGTGTATCCACTGTCGGCACTGCTTCGCAAGAAACAAGTCTCCACCAGGAGTGATGCCATTGATGTTTGTTTCCGGAAGGTCAAGTTGATGTCATCCATCACAGCGCTTCAGATGTATGATCCCGCTGTTCCGGTGGTTGTCTCCACGAATGACTCTGACTGTGGCCTTGGAGCTGTGCTTCAACAAATGTATAGGAACGAGCTACTGACAGTTGCTTTTGCATGTCACACAATGTATACCCTCAGCAGAGAGAAACTATGTGGTTGGTGAACGAAAAGAACTTGCCTGAGTGTGGGAACTGTGAGTGTTGGCACACATACTGCGATCTTCGTACGGAGCACCATGCTTTGGTCTCTGATCTGTCCTCTCAAGACTCAAGAAGACATTATCTTCACATCGCGCGCTAGTAAGAGCGTCTTATGCGCTCTAAATATGCGATAGAACCCAGCAATTTGTCAGACAACTAGTTTGTGGATGCTCTGTCCCGCCTTTCAGTGCCTGTTTTACTGAAGGTTCGTTTTTCAATGAAAAGGTTATATCTCTCATCTGTCCACTCTGCCTCACCACAAAGAACGTTCAGCAGCCTTTCCTGTGAAGCTTGCAGCAAGTAAGTGCTTGCACCTGATCTTGGCTTCACCATGAGTCAATATCGGGTGAACAACAGCCATTTTTGGGCATGAGCGAAGAACTGCCTGTGGTCGACGACTTGCTTTGGCGGGGGAAACGCCTCGCAGTTCCTTCATCATTACCCTAGAGGACCTTTTAACTGCCCGCCCACGAAGCCCACCCTGAGAGAGTGCACACCAATGCAAGACGGCAAGATTGATTTTGGTGGCCTATAAAGGGCAAACAAGTGGAGCTTACCATCCAAAGCTGCGTAGTTTGCCAGAATGCAGACAAGATTGCAAACACTGCTGTAACTCCATTGCAACCTGTTCCCTTTTTAGAGCGTCCATGGTGGAAGGAGGCCATCGATACTACCAGTCTGATGGAAAGAGTGCTACACTATTGACGGGTAACCATCACTCCCGCAGACTGATTTACCAAGAGGTGGAAAGTTCATACAGTGACATGCCGGTACTCACAGTGACAAGCTTTTTTCTCTCTAAATATTTTTGAGAGGCCTACCCCGATGAAATTGTATGCTGACAACATCCATAAATCTTGCTCCCGAGAATTCAACCAATTCCTGAAGGGTTGTGCCGTTCGCCTCTCACACTTTTTTACTACCACCCATGCAGGTGAAATTGTAGAACACCTCAAAGGTTTCTTCAATAACTTCATACCGCTAGCTTTGCTGGAACATAGACCACTCCACCCAGAGGACATCTAGTACCTAGACATTTGCAGGTGCACTCCGCCCGCGACTACGGGGGTCGCCCCGGTTCTGTTGCTGCCTAGAAGGTGGCTGAGAACACGACTGAAAGTAATCGGGCACAACCGCCATTTCCTTTTTTCAATGCCAAACCACTGAACTCGATTTGCTGCGTCATCGGGAGAACCAAAGGCAACATAGCAGCAAGAAGCGGACATATTTTTGTCGAGCCACAAAGACGACGTAAGTGGCAGTTGAAGACTTCGTTCAACTGAGGAAACCGACCAGTCACCTTCAAATGAGACCCCCGTTTGGCAGTCTCCGCAAAGTGCTGTAACACTGCAGACAATATTACTTCCGCTTCGATCATAGCAAAACCTGGAAGGCATCGAAGCTTGCCAAAATTCCTTAGGGTCCCTATGCTCTGCATCGAGGAGCCTTGAAGCGAGCAAGAGGCTAGTCCACAAGTGTCGCCGTCACCGGGAAATACTGAGCTACCTGCTGCTTGTGATGCGCTTCAAGCGATGGCCGCAGCTCTCTCTGTTCCCGTGATCGCCAATGCTGGTCACGACACCGGCCCACCTGAACCACCTTCAGGTTCGCATTTTCCTGATGTGGTGCCCTAGCTAACTGCTTCAGACTCGAACCTCCCTGAACTATAACTACGTCCCACTCAAGTGCGCATCTAACCGCTAAGGATGACGCGGCCCCCAAAATGCTACGATCACTCTACTCGACAGATAAAGGTATTTTTTCTTGTGTGGTTTGTGTTTTTTCAATAGCCGGTAGTAAATTTCGTATGGATGAAATTGTGTTTTCATGGCTTTTTTTCACATATTCATTTGCAGTTTCGTTAAATCATTTTGCGTTGGTGACCACTCACTTTCTTGTTTTCTGAACCTTCTTACGAGAATTTTTAATGAACCCAGCACCTAGTAGTTGATAAAGTAATAGCTTACTAACGCTGAAAGTTTCAAGAGCGGGAACATGTCTCGGTAGTCCTGCTTTCAGTGCACAGTCAGGTAAGCTTGGGAACGTTAGTGGTGCTGTTGTTGTTTTGCATATGTTGGTGTTGTAAAAACACGTGGCTGGTCGGCTTGCTTGTTTGCAGCAGAAGGCCGTGATAACACAATCCAGCAACATAGTGATCCTACAGGACTGGTAGACCTGCGTAAATTGGCTTGTACCACTAAACGGAAACAAGCAAGGGACAAAGAAGATTTACATGCGGATGTAAGTGCAATGGTCAGTCAGGTACTCTTTGCCCTCATACTCTTTTTCGCAGTGCCATAAGACACTTTCTGATGAATCAACGAGCCCCGCCGTGGTGGTCTAGTGGCTAAGGTACTCGTCTGCTGACCCGCAAGCCACGGGACTGAATCCCAGCTGTGGCGGCTGCATTTCCGATGGAGGCGGAAATGTTGTAAGCCCATGTGCTCAGATTTGGGTGCGCGTTAAAGAACCTCAGGTGGTGGAAATTTTCGGAGCCCTCCACTACGGCGTCTCTCATAAACATATGGTGGTTTTGGGCCTTTAAACCCCACATATCAATCAATGATGAATCAACAAGCCCATACTGGTGCCCCTGATGATTTGGCGGTAAGGCGATGTATTTTTGAACTTGACGTCGCGGGCATAATACTCGTACATGGTGGCTCCATTTTGAAAGCGTAAGAATGCAAGAACGCGCGTGTACGTATATTGAAGTGCCATGTAAAAAAATACATGGACAAAATGAACCCAGGGCCCCTTCCTACAGCGTACCTCATAACCATATTGCGCTTTGGGTACGTAGAGTCCTAGGAGTTATTATTATTAATGTGATCAGTTAGTACTACAGTATTCAAATTGCAGAATGCTCACCTACTACGACTATACCACTCCCAGCAGTGGGAAACGAGTCGGATTGACTGGGCTTACGTGTGACAACTTCCCGCGAGGACTCAGGTGGAAGAGATCAGCTGTCGTGCGTACAAAACTGTCCTCGCATGACGAACTTCTTTGTGAGGCTACATTTTAAAATGAGCGAAAATTGTGCCAGCCATTTCGTTGTTATGCTGTTTTTATCTCAGGGCTAAAGAAGCAGTATGACTGACAAACGCCATGGCGACGAGTGGTTCCCGCCTATCGGTATGTACAGCGGATTCCCCGCTAAACGTGCATAATATATAACAAATGCTCTCGGACTTAAGCGAAAACCAAAGCGACTTTATAAACCGCGATAACTATTGTAGCTTCTGCCTCTGTTATGAGGTTACAAAACAACACAATATTAACAATAATTTGCTTCTTATTTCTGAACCAACATATTGTTACGGAGATGAAGTAAAGGAAGAGGAAAGACCACAGGCAAGAATCACAATGGCTTGTCCAAAGTTGTCCGAAGTTGTCGACGACCTCCTTTGATCGTGTGCCACAGCGCATAAGCTATCTACCGCCTACCACCTACAAACTTATGACCTAACTGAACGTCTCAACCAAACGCTCACAGAGATGCTTTCGATGTACGTCTCCGAAGAGATGATCGTGACTGTGACACCACCTTGACCTATGTGACTTTCGCATATAAATCCTCTGGACATGACACCACGGGATTCTCACTTTTTTATCTTTTGTATGGTCGCGACCCCGTATTGCCATATGAAACCACCTTGCCTCTCAAGCCATCTGCTTCCGAGTACGCTCGCGAAGCCATTGATCGGGCTCACATGGCTCGTCAAGTTGCCCAGTATTGTCTCACCAGGTCACAGGATATGCAAAAAGCCCGCTACGACAACCGGCATAGTAATATAACGTTTGCCCTAGGTGACCGCGGGCTCCTCTGGTCACCGTGTCGCCGCGTAGATCTCTCCGAAAAACTTTTGTCCCGATACGCAGGACCCTACCTAGCCTTACGTTAAAGGGGTGGTGCCGCCAAATTTCGAGGCTATCCCAAGCTTGTTGTGGATTTCCTCTGTATACAAGGACTCTCCACACGAAGGGTCGGACCCTACAAACACGTCCAATATATTTTAATTCACCTCTAAAAGTGTAGATGAATGCTCACTCTCGCGATCTAGGCCCATCGCTTGCGCAGCAGCACTGACGTTTCAGAATAGGAGAAGCAACGGCAGTTGTCGTGACGTCACACCAGGTCTGCACTGACGTGAGTGACCTCCCCCATCTCCGAAACGAGCGTACCCAACGTACCAGCAATGCAGCGGTTGCTGTATTACTCGCAGAGTTTCGATCACTTCTTGGCTAAGTGCTACGCATCGAAACCCGCGAAGGCGTTCTGTTTCGCTGGCGCTTGTGTGGCACCTGTGAGTGAGAGCAGATGAAATTCAGCACGATTCGCGTCACAGCCTTGAGTGATCACGTGGCCAAGCCACCTATGCATCGACGTCACTGCCCAACTCGGCGCCGTGAAACCGAAACCGAAAATGGTCCACATAAGTAGATCAATATTGAAATATTTAGCGGAAATACACGAATCTTGGTGCATGCATCATGCTTCTTGGAGCTGAAGGAAACGCTTACAGCAAAGAACACGCATGCCACAAATTTGGTGGCACCACCCCTTTAAGTTAGCGACGTCAACTACGGGATAGCGCCATTGCACTCCAATACGTCATCAAGTTCGTCACTTGTTGACATTGTACATATTTCGCTCATGAAACTCTACTTCTGTCGCACTTCTCCGGACTCGCGCCGAGATGGCGCTCCAACGCCCGGTGGTCCTGTTATGGAGATGAAGTAAAGGAAGAGGAAGGACACAAGCTGCTGACAGGCGCGCGAGGGTGCCAATCAGCCATTGTGATTCTTGCCTGTGGTTTTTCCTGTGTAAATGCATTTTTTACAGAAGTCTCCAATTCCGTAACATATTATCTTAAAAACAAAATAAACCACAAAAAGGGCATGTTTAAATCAGTCACCCATACACCCCTGTGAGGAACAAACTCCCGCATGAAAATCGTTCTGAAGGATAACACAAAATGACCTAGCCACATTTTAGTTGGACGTAGTGAATATGTGTTGGGAAAACCAGAAAAAGCCCTCGCAGAAGTAAAGCTTATAGTGGTCGGACTCCATGTGTGGTGCGTGGGCATCGGACAACATCATTATTGTTGCTGATTGAAGTTAATAAAATGAAAATGCTCACGAGCTCGATAGAATATGAAAATCACATGGTTGCGTATGCCCCTATACCATAGTCAACTTAACGCGGAAAACATCATGTTGCTCTCTGCCAATTGTGCAAATCACGCATAAACTTTTCCATCGAAAGTGTTCGGCAAATAACGGGCTTTCTCGTAATTTTTGAAATCAGAGGTACTGCAAGCTTTACACAATATGCGGGGCTTCGTAGTACCCCCGGGATCGGTCCACCTGTCAATAAGCGATGAAGTCACGAGGTGACATCACGTTGTATATGGTCACATGTATGTCATTATAATGTCCAGAAAAGGCAGTCACAGTAGGTCGATAATGTCGTTAACGTCACAAATTTTGGCAATCTGGCGATCAAGATGACATCGTAGGATGATATCTTCGCACCTCAATCTTCTTGTAACCCAAGAGCTGGCGCCGCCGACGCCGCATGCTAAGTTGACTTCTTGCGTTTGATCAGACATCAGTCTTTCCTTTTATTACATTTTGAAAATACAAAAAATTGACTTCAGATCGTGGCCACAATCTGAAGTTGATTGCAATGGTACAATGTGCAATGTTGGCAGATATGCATGTTAAATGTCAAAGTCACTTGCGGAGCTGTCAGACTGACATGGTCTGTACATATTACATTGACGACGTCCCTGATTCATTAGGTTTCTAACACAAACTGTAGTTTATCGCTGGCTGCCCGACACAGCTGTAGTCTTTGTGTGGAGAGAAGTATCGAACGACAAGGGCAAATGATCGCCGATAGTCTAGTAGGTAGGTGATGTCGACTGCAGCATTGATTATCGGCTTGATGCATGAACTGGTTGGGGCCACCGCTTAGATTGTACAACACACAAACACGTAGAGCTTTGGTCACGGTTCACTTACTGAAATGCTGTATCCTAGACGAGACTTCTGGTCAAGTGCGGGGATCATGTTGAGCGCTTCGTTGAAGACGTCAGCCGCGACGCTTTGGTCTCCACTGCACCTGACCACGTTGAAAAGTGATCGGGGCGCCGTGTGTGTATGGGTCTTGATGATGATGTAATCGACGTTGGCGGCCACCTGGTCCAAGCTGAAGTGATCCAGCCGTGACTTCACCGGTGGAACGCTAATCATGATCGGAACTTTGGCTGTTAGCCTTAGCCTGCGGATGAGTTGCCGGGAAAAGCCTGAAGGTGCCAGGGGAGGGGTTGCATGGGTCTCCTGGATAGTCCCAGTCTATATTCACTCCCTGCATCAATCATGAATGCGCTTTTCGTAAACAGGGACGATATGAAAACCGGAAGTTTAGCAAAATGAAGATTATCAAAGCATGATAATGACTACTGCATGAAATATAAGCGGTCAACACGGCGTTTACGGTACTCCGTGAGGCAACATTTCGGTGCCGCTCCATGGGTGTTTCCGATTTGCTTATGCGAGGCAACAAGCTGGCGTAGACGCGTCTGCATGTCTTGTCTGCGGTGACTGCTGAATCGCGAACGTCTCTACTACAAGGTGTCTTGCACGCCGAAAATAGATTTGTGGGATGCTTAGCACTTTCGAATAACGATGAAGCGAACGGTAAATTGGATCGTCTGTAGAGCGTCTAGGTGAATTTGCCGGCTGACATGCTCAACTATACGATGGACCATACGCTTCTGGATGAATGCCTAAGTCAATGTTCAACTTGACGCTACATTTCTGTACAACTTTTCGGTTGTGCTTCTGTCCGACTTGACAGCAAAATTTGGCCCCGCCGTGGCGGTCTAATGGCTAAGGTACTCGGCTGCTGACCCGCACGTCGCGAGATTGAATCCCGGCGGCAGCGGCTGCATTTTAGATTGAGGCCGGAAATGCTGTAGGCCCGTGTGCTCAGATTCGGGTGCGCGTTGAGGAACCCCAGGTGGTCAAAATCCCAATCGCATTGTTATTAGCGCAGCTTAATAAACAAGTCAGGTTTTAGAATTAAGTATCTATGCATTTACTAAATAGAAATCATCGCCTCAGCGCTCTGTATAGACCGTTAAACAGCGAAAGCTGAAACGTGCGGCCCCGTTATTTAGCACTGGGTCTACTCGATGCCGCGCTGAAGCCCTTTACTGGTAATGGTCATACGTTCGTGCTTCCTTAATGGGGTTAGACAGACGTCTAGCTTTGGTTTACCATAGTGTTTATTTCGCATGCAACCCATTGTGCCTCGAGCGGTCATGGTCCTCGAGGAATGTAATGAGCGTCTAAATGCGTTTCGCAAAGTGCTAATTACAGTGGCTCTCAAACCACAAGTCATCACCGACGTCACAATTGAAGCCAAAGTGCCACTGGAGGAACTCCCGCCGAAAGCTGGCGTTCGCCGCAGCAAACGAGATCCCGCAGTCGTCACGTTGACGCTGTTGTGCCATCTATAGAGAAGCGTTCGACGTCGCGAGCTAACTCGGTGGTGTGGTTTCCAAGATCCGTCCTCCGCCAGCGCTTCCATTGCCGCTGGCCATTCCGCGCGGCTTGGAAGGCTGCCGGATCATCGATACGCGGTTGCTGCCGACAGTCAGCCTCCGGGCCTGTTTCTGCGCCCAGACTGCACCATCGTCCATGCGAATGCGAGCTCTTACGTTTCCACTGCCGGTGTTCTTCTAGTGTTCTTTATAGCTTACTCACGTGCAAGCTCTCAGTGAAACGTATGTGAGCGCGCTCGGCCTACGACCTAAGCGATAACATTTATAAAGAAGATCGCTCATGACATCGATGTCGAATGGCTTTTTCAGGGGCGAAGCTCCTCAAAGCGGCACCCGTTCGTCCCTCATCGCAGTACGCAACATGTCTTGCGCTTTGACCTGCAAGGTGGTGCCGGTGGGAGATTTCTCCTGCGCGTTGTTGAACAATATAAAATTCGCCGCGTGCGCTTTAACTAAACGCCGAATTTTCCTGTCTCTCATTCCCCATTAGCAGTCATTGGCAGGCACATTGAGCACTATCTGACAAGAAAGAGTTGCTACGTTATACTCGCTCCTTGGTTTTAGAAAGGTTTAGCGAGCATTGGACCACAGTGCCACGAATACAGTGAACTATACAATGAACTCGAGGTGGTTAAAGGTGGAAAGTAGACACGAAGGGCAAGCCGTAAGAAAGTGTGCGTGTGCCACCTCTCGTTTAGTCCTTGGAATGTCCGCTGGATGGCGGTGTTTCTATATGGGGAATATGTGATGAAAAGATGCGAGATGGTGGTACTTGGAGTGTTGACTAGATGGACGAACGGACACACAGACAGATGCATGGCCGGACGCACGGATGGCTGCACGAATACATGGACGCATGGACGGACGCAGGGGCGGATGCATGGACGAACGCAGGGACGGACGCACGGATGGACGTGTGAACGCACGAACAGATGCACGCACGGGCGGGCGGATGGACGCACGGACGGTCACTTAGACGGACGCATGGGCGGACGGAAACAAAAACGAATGGACGGAGAGATGCTTCACCCCACTCTTCATCATTCACCCGGTGGATATGCGGCCACTTGGTTTTCTTTCTCCTAGCCATAAACAGCCTTCGCTCTAAAAAGAAACGCTGCCTAACATTTGCGTATTGATGTTGCACCTAAAATATGCTTATTATTTGTTTTTTGATTGACAATGCCAAGTTTAAAGGGAGCCACGAGATTAGGATGAGTGTTTGTTGGGCAAGAGATTAAAATTTCGCTGTTTGGTTAAATCGGTAATCAGACCCAACAGACACATTTACCGAAATTTTTGCATTAAACTATTAAAGGAAACAGTCTTTTAATATCGTCGTTGCGACGGCAGTGCAGGTGCGTTTCTCTTGTTCTGTGAGATCCGAGGCAAGCTCGGTCACTCCAACTGCTACCTCTTCTTCAAGATCTGGACGCTATATAGACAGGTGAGTTAAACTGTATTTGGTTACAATATTCAGTTTCGCATACGGTGACAACACCAGCGGGTCAGACGTGGCCACCATTTTTTCTTTAAAACTGCTTGACCAGCACTCCTATTGGTCCGCGACGAGCCGAACCGCGGCAGACGCCACAAAAATCAGTTCGAGAGCTTCGCAGCAGTGTTTTATTGCCATGCAAAAAGCCTAACTTCATGTCAACACACGGTGCTTTTTTTTTGCAAAACTTTTTACGCTGTTAGTAGTTGGTCACGTGCAGTGTTAGTGCAGGTTACGAGGGATAATATAATGGTTCTAGTTATAACTATGGTCAATGTAAGCACGGGGACACTTACCGTAAACAGCTCATTCCACTTTCCAATCTCGTCGTTCACCTTCGCTGCCAAGTACGCCCAGTCGGTGTGCACAAGTACGAACGACAAGTTGGTGCTGTCTTCGCGCGCTCCTCCCAACGTGAAGTAGATAGGTACGTATTTGCCACGGTGAGACAGCTTACCCGTGGACCTCATGTCTCTCCAGGCTCGAAGGTAGTGAACCGCAGTCGGGTACTTCCAGACTAGCGTGCCTGACGCCCAAATGGCGTAACCATGGATGACCATAGCAGAGCAATAGTACACCGGCAGGAGGGTGGGCAGGTATGTGTCCTGGAGCCGCCAATACCTGCGAACGCCAGTGTGGCCGTCAGGTTGGGGCATTAGATTAACCATATTTATCCTCCAATTAAAGAAAAGTATTAGGTCATCTAGCAATGGCGGTACCACGACCGAGTAACAGTGGGTTCGACCTAGTTTCTGCTGGCTTGACTTCAGTGACAGGTTTTCAAGGCATTGGAAGGCCTGGCTATGTGAAACGTAGAGTTATATGGCTAGAAGGAGTGTTGTCGTGTCTGCGGAAGCTGAATGAATAATTATGTTTTAATTTGACTCCTCATGATAGCAAATGTCTTAGCATTGCCTGCATGTCTTCCTTTGCAATTGCTTGATTAGTAAGTTCAAGATTATCGATGACCTAATTGGCATGGCTTGAATTCACAAGGTCTTAGCAGTTTATTGATTTGAGCATTCTGATACAACAATGACTCAATTGACAATGTTTCAGTTAGCATAGTCTTCTTTAACAACACCCCATAGTAAAATCAATAATTAACCTTCATAAGCAAGTCTTAAGAAGGCGAAGGAGACTTAACACCTCCGCTGTTGTAAGGGTCCAAGAGCGCGCAGTCTCAGTGATTGCTGCGCGCAGAATAAAGACATATACGACGTGTTTTTAAAGCTGAATCCGTATATAATGCTTTCCACTACGTCCTCCACTACGGCGTCTCTCATAATCATATGGTGGTTTTGGGACGTTAAACCCCACAAATCAATCAATCATTGAACTTTTACTTCTCGCCTTTCAGCCTCCTTGCGGCGTGCTTTGATATCCACCCAGGCCTCATCGACTTTCTCAGCCAACACTCCTTCATCCTTCATGATCTCAAGGATCGCTTGCTTTCGTTTCGCACGGCCCAAAGTGATGCCCAGTTCCTCATAAATTTCGATGAGTTCCTTCACTTTAAGGTTCTCCATCATTCACACTAGCCTCTTGCTGTTTGCCCCTGTTAAGAATCTACTTGCCGCACCCGCTATAACTCTGTCAGCAAGAAGCGCAAGCAATTTTTAACAATTTCGTGTTTACACCTTCCGTTTAACTGTGGTTTCAAAGCGCTCTGACTTGGCTTGAAACGATCAAAGCTCATTGACCAATGCTTCACACAGACCTTCTCTAAACTACTATAACCTGAGCTACAGTAGTCTGGTGAACTGAGGGTAAGACATCAGGCACTCAACACATCGATGTCGCTGACGCCGGCCGATCGCGCAGCTGCCAACCACTGTTACGAAAGACGGTGACGCCAACACGGTACCGAAGGCGCCACTGCTCCGAACTCCACCGACACGGTCACCAGCCGTTTGGTAGCGTAGGTTTCTCAGCTCGCAACTGCTTCTGCGCAGAGCTGATAGACGAGCGGATGAGACGACGGCTAGTTAAGGCAAGGTTTATGTACAGCAAAGAAATAGAGGCGTTACAAATTCGGCACTGGGGCCGACAGCTGAGAGATTCGAAGAGCCGAGGTCTCTTCTCTGACACATAGGTCTACAGCTCGCGACGCGCCGCAGGGCTTTTTTCATATGCACTGGGTGGATTCTTTAAGTAACCAAACGTCCAACCAGAAGCGCTGCTGGCCGTGAGGTCAGAATCCTCCAGCGGGGGCGCCGCTGGGCCGCGTCATTCTCATCAAATCCGCAGCCGCTGCGCGTGGTTGCAGCCAAGGACGAGTGACGTCGCCACGCATTGCGTAAGACTCGCCAGACAGAAAGGCGCCCATTGCTTCCACGGGCTCGTGGGCTGAGGGGCTCTCTGTGCGTTGCACGACAGAAAGGCGCCGCCGCCTGATGACGCCGTTGAGTTGTTCGCGCCAGGCGGGCTCACGTGCTGGCCTTGACACAGATTGCCTTCTTCAGAAGCATGGACGTTCGTTGTGGACTCGCAGGCATAACAGTGCATTCCCCTGTAAAGTCATCCGGAGGCACCAACGAAGGATGGACAATGTTCATGGTTGCCACTGAGTCTCGGAGTGCTCGGAACGTTTTTCCATTCACAATAATTTCTTGAAGATACGGCTCTAACAACAGCATGTTCTTTTCTGATTCTCGGATAGTTGCGAAAGCAAACCTTTCCTTACAGTTTATCGCGATGTGCCCTTACTTTTCGCAGTTGTAGCAGATTAGCGGCTTTCGTATGTTTTCCAATTCTCTGAAAGTTGCGAAAGCAAACTTTTGCGTACAGTTTATCGCGATGTGCCCTTTCTTTTTGCAGTTTAGCAGATTAGCGGCTTCAGTGATTGAAACAACCGTGTGGTATCAGTGCATTGTTTAGAGATCTCACTCGATTTCTCTGCTTCCGTTTGCCCTTCCCCTACAGTGTACTTCGTAAGAGACGGGTCCTTCCTGAAATTACGGTGTGGAGCGGGTTTTCGTTGATCAGGTTGCTTTGAAAAGCCCTCATTCCTTTCATTCTTTTCAACGTGCACTGCCCTACTATGCAACTATCGGCGAGTGTAATACTTCTCAGCTAACTCTGCTGCTTTGTTTAGCTGTACTTCACCAAGCTTGTCCTGCAGCCAAAGCTTGACATCCTCCTCGATGCAGTGGAAGAATTGCTCCAATGCAATGCATTCTACCACGTTATCGCGATCGTCATAGACAGCTTCGCCCTTGAGCCATTCAATTAAATCGACTTTAAGACGAAACGCGAGGTCAACGTGTGACTCATTCCCCTTTTTAGCATACCGGAACCTTTGCCTGAAAGCCTCGCGTGGCAACTTATAACGACTCAAGAGCACTTCCTTAACGTCGTCATAGCTCTCAAACGCTTCCCTCGACAAGCACGTTATCGCGTCGGACACTTCGCCGGGAAGAAGAGCTAACAGGTTCTGCTCCCAAAGAGACCGCTCCAAAGCATTTCGCTCAAAGACGTGTTCAATCATGATGAAGTACTTTGCCATGTCCTCGCCTTACTACGAATGGTGGTAGTTGGTCGCGAATTCTCTGACCGCTGACCTGAACTGTCGCAGAAGCTACGTTAGGCGCCTGCGAACACTGTAGCATGCCAATTATATTCGTTTCATTTCACGGCGCTCCTGTCTCTCGGCCTCCTCACGGCGTTCTCGCCTTCAAGATCTTCATCTTCGCGAACTTCTCGCCTTTCAGCTTTTTCGCGTTCGCGAAGTTCTACTTCTCGCCTTTCAGCCTCCTCGCTGCGTGCTTTGATATCCGCCCAGGCCTCATCGACTTCCTCAGTCGTCACTCCTGCATCCTTCGTGATCTCAAGTATCGCTTGCTTTCGTTTGGCACGGCCAAAAATAAGGCCGAGTTCCTCACACATTTCGATGAGTTCCTTCACTTTAAGGTTCTCCGTGGTTCACAATAACCTCTTGCTGCTTGCCCCTGTTAAGAATTTACTTGAAGTATATATCTACTAGCAAGACACGCACGCAATTTTTCACACTGCCGTGTTTACACCCTCCGCTTTAACTTTGGTTTCAAAGCGCTTCGACTTGGCTTGAAACGATGAAAGCTCACTGTAATGCTTCACACAGCCCTTCTCTAAACTACTATAACCTGTGCTAGAGTAGTCTGGTGAACTGAGGGGAAAACATCAGGCACTCACCGCATCGATGTCGACGACGCCGGCCGATCCCGCAGCTGCCAACCACTGTTATGTGGGCGTGCCGTCGACGAGGTTACGATGGGCGCCACGAAACTCGCCGCTTCCAAGGACACGGGCCGCGCCTACTGCGAAGGGGCTCGAAGCAACGAGAGGCTTCACTGACGCATAGGTCTACTGCTGGCGACGCCCCGCAGGGCTGTTTTTTATAGGTACCGGGTGGATCCTTTGAGTAACCAAATGACCAACCAGAAGCGCCGCTGGCCGTGATGTTAGAATCTTCCAATGGGGCCCACCACTACGCGTGGTTGCACCAAGGACGAGGGATGTTGCCACGCATTGCGTAAGACTCGCGAGACTGGAAGGCACCGATTGCTACGCGCGGTTGCAGCCAAGGACGAGTGACGTTCCCACGCATTGCGTAAGGCTCGCCAGACTGGTAGGCGCCGATTGCTTCAACGGGCTCGCGCGCTGAGGGAGCTCGCGGTGCGTTGCGTGACAGACCGGCGCCACCGCTTGATGACGACGTTGAGTTGATCGCGTCTGGCTGGCTCGATTGCTAACTTTGACAAAGATTGCCTTTTGCAGAGGCATTGACATTCGGTGTGGACTCGCAGGCGTAACAATACCAAAGTTGGTACGGCATAACATGATTGTATGATGATGATGAACAAACTTTATTTAATTAGCAGAAAGGTCCTCTTCCCCTTTCAGGTGCGAGAGGAGTAGGGAGGACCAAACTTAGACAACGGCCATGATCCCATGGGCCCTGGCGGTGTCTTCTTGATTGTATGACGAACATATTTGACTAGTCATAACATGAAAATCAGAACATGTATGTCATTAATGTCATGATTTACATTTCATGGTCGTGCTGCTCTTGCAGTGCTTTCGTTCACATGGCATGTTGCGAAACTGGTATGGTATGACATGATTGCATGGCGAACACAAGCGACAGACTTTAACATGAAGATAATGACATACGTGTAATGTAACAACATGACAACATGCCACGTTCATGATGCGCTCATGGCCGTTTCAGCTAGATTCACATGTACTAAACTTGGTATTACGTCACGGTAATGGATGACAAAGGTGTCCAACTGGTGAAAACACTGATAATCATGAGGTGCGTGTCATGTGAGAACATGACCACATGTCACAGTCAAGGCGCCAACACATTTCGACGTGACGCGGTGCGCGTGCTCACCGGCGTTCATTTTACTTTGTGTCTATCAGCACCACACCGGCGTTGCCATGCCAAATTTACCACAAATTCTCTGTCAGCTCTGAAAATTGTTTTGTCTCCTTTCTCAACAAATGACAGAACAAGCTCAAAACTCGGTCGTGAAATCTATTTGATCATTCATTGACTGATTCGAGCATGAGCAAGATGGGCCGTACTGAACCCTCTGCTGGAGGCCGCGATTTTTCCAAACCAAAGACCTGGCGACCGTTCAACCTGGCCACCGTTCAACATCAACGTTTTCCCCTGGTTCTTCAGTATTCGCAAGGCCCATGGCCTATAGGTGGCACGCCATGCAATCCAAGATGGCTGTGGAAGGATGATCAACCAGTGAACTCGCATAAAGAAAGATAGTATGCACGGGTGTACTCCCATTGCTGCTTTCAGTGGATGAACTCTTGGTCGTCAAATGATTGTATATTGAGCCAAAGTACTTTCCTAACCGATAGAAACTTCTGATTGTTCGCTTGCTCATTTCTTGCCGGAGTGCAAGAAGTTGTAGTGTCAGCTGATCCACCATGTATCAACGATGCTTTGCGTAATCTTGTGCGTGCTACTGAGAACTGCGCAAACTATAATTCACGCATTAACTGAACAGTACTCTGAGATCATTTGTGCAAGCGGGTCTGGTGGATTTGCCGCAGTAGTAGGCCGCAAGCGAGTAGCGTGCCGTCGCGGCTGCACAGGAGCAAATGTTTACCATCGTGATTGTTTGCAAACATATTCCGCCGTCATCAATACTTGCGCTGTAAGCATCATGCAACTGTTTCTTCAACAAAACACAACCGTTTACCTGCCCTTTAAGTAGTGCTTGTGTCACAGAAATGATCAGACCAACAGTGCGCAATTCCCTGCACTCGTATGTTGCAGGTTCCATCAGTGCGATTGAAACAAAGTTATCGATACGCGTACGCTTCTCGCGACGTCGAAATTGAGAGAATTTCTCGAACAACGACGTCGCTTGGACGGCACCGATGAAGTGCAGGAGAAGTTTGTGTGGACTGTAGTCGTAACTGCATATTTCATTGCTCTAATCATTTCACTTAAAAAAACAGCGCCAATAACGAGGGACAAGAGAAAGAAGGAGACAGACAGTGGCGCTGTCTGTATCCTTCTTTCTCTTGTCCCTCGTTATTGGCGCTGTTTTTTTAAAGTGAATCATGTCGTACCAACTCGCCCAAGCCACCACGTTATCTAATCCTTTCGCTTCCCTTGGTGAAGCTCGAGCGTGTTGGTGGCATGCGGTGCTACACTGTAATCGGGATACATTCAATGTACAATAAAAGCGTGCTTTTATTTTGAACTCGCTGAAGGTTAGTACACATTAAATACAATCAAAATTACTTATGACTGTGAGAAAACATTAACGCACGATGGAACGTGAAGTGCAGCTGATCGTTCATCGTCGCTGTAACTCTCAGCACGTTGACAACCATCTACGTCCATTGAAAAATCTTCGACGTCAAGACGGTTTCTTTGAACATCACTGCGGAAAGTAATTTAAGGAAATCTCTCCAACAAACGACTTCTATAGCATCAATAACGCGTCATTCACCACGCAGTACACCAACACTGCGTCACTCACCACGTTTATCTGAGGGTGCGGAGATCATTTCGCTCCCGGCAAGAAAGAAGTAGCTTGCAGTGAGCTGCTATCTATCAACGAACGTAAAAAAAAAACAAGTGGAACAGTGTAGGCCGAGGTTTGGAAGCTCAAATCGCGAGCCTGCGCTACTTTCCGCGTGCAATGAGTGTTACGGGATTCATGCACTACAAAAGCCATCGGCGAATGCTTTCCGCACGTAAAACAAGGCGAGTTTCAACTTGAGTGGTCAGACAGTAGTATTTAGCTAACTGAAGTGGCGCGAAGGTGATATGTCCCCCATGCGGGCTACAATCGAAAGCGCGAGTTGCATCGCATTTTCACGAAAACTTCGCGTCTCGCAAGAACGAACTAGTTTTATCGTGTCACGTACAGTTCGGTATATTCACTGATGTGCGAAACATACAAAGTGGTTTGTGTTCATTTCTTGCTTACGCGTTAACACTGCAGCTACCACCACCGAACAAGGGAGAATTGGGAGCGTCTGCCTACTGATCATCCTTGAGAGGACACCCTTGAATTCCGTGAGTTGGCACGACAGTCTATGAACATTGCAAATAGCTTCAGGTACGTGCTACCGATCCCAGCCGCTCCACAAAACTTGTTGCCAAACACCCCGGGCCATACCGTGTTGTCGGTACAAACTTTCTGCGTCATATACATCATGGAGGCCGTCACGCCGTCGACAGGTTTATGCTATGACAGCCTTCAACTTGTCCGCGTCTCTCGCCCGAAGCCGTAATAGCGGAAAAAGAATACAGGCCCATTTCTAGATATCATTTCTAGAACACAGGCCCATTTCTAGAGGCATTTCTAGATATCAAGGGAGCTTACAATTCAAGAGGACTTGTGGGGAATACTGAACACACTAGATGTGTAAGATGCAATAACCAATCTTCTAAAGGATATCTTAAAAAGTAACAAGGTAGTTATCAAATAGGAAGAACAGGTATCTGAACCTATAGAGATACAACGCGGGCTTCTAAAGGGATGCCCCTTGTCACCGTTGTTATTTAGGCTGTATCTCCAGAGACTAGAAGCCAAATTAGAAAGGAGTCGACTCGGATTCAGCCTCTGTTTTGCCAAGCAAGGAAAACACATTGAACAGTCATTACCAGCACTGATGTATGCAGATGATGTAGTATTAATAGTCGTCCAAAACGAAGATCTGCGGAGATTGGTAGACATCTGTGGTAATGAGGGAGATAAGTTAAGTTTGGAGTTCAGCAGGGAAAAATTGGCAATCATAATTTCTAATGATATCAAAGGCAGTGAGCATAAGATACAGAAAGTCACGCTAGATATAATGGAAAAATATAAATACTTGGGCGTATGGATAAATAATGGGGCTTAGTATCTAAGGGAGCACGAAAGATACGTAATGACTAAGGGCACCAGGAATGCAGCTGTAATGAAAAATAGGGCACTGTGGAACTACAACAGGTATGGCGTTGTGGGAGGGATTCGGAAAGATGTCATGGTCCCGGGCTTGACGCTCGGCAATGTGGTCTTATGCATGAAATCAGTAGTTCAAACAGATTGGAATGAACAACATGACATAGGTAGACTTCCTTTGGGAGCATACGGAAATACTCCAGATGAGGGGGTACAGGGAGACATGGGCTGGACATCGTTTGTGTGCAAGGAAGCTAGCAGCAAGATAGAATTTGAGGAGCGATTGAGAAAAATGGGAGAGGATTGTTGGGCGAGGAAAGTTTTCAGTTATTCGTACATGAAGAATGTCGATACTGAATGGAGGAAATGAACTCGAAAATTGTCAAGCAAGTATTTAGACAACAGCAGAATACCAAGCCAAAAGGAAACATTGGTTAAGAAGAAGGTGAGGAAACAGAGAGGGACATATGGAAGATGGGAATGCTTACGAAGTCTTCACTGGAGACCTACTCATTTTGTAAGCAAGGGAAATTGCAAGGGAAAAGATCTACAATGATTATCGGGGTAGTTCTCTGCTCTTCGAGGCTAGAACGGGAGTATTGCGGACCATGACGTACCGAGCAAAATACGAAGGCACAGACAAGGTATGTAGTGCGTGTGGAGAATAGAAGAAAACGGCTGAACATTTGATAATGTTATGCAAAAGGCTGCAACCTATAGTGAAAGATAATGGCGCCGAATTTTTCAAAGCATTGGAGATTAGGGACAGTGAAGGCAAAATAGAATTTAAACAGGTAGAAATAACGAGGAGGAGGCTAACTGTTGGGTGGCTACAATCGAGGTGCGAGTGAAATTCAATCTTGAAACACACAATGATAATACTTAACTTTATGATTAGGTGGCGTGAGCAACCATCTGATCTAAAAGGCACAGCCCCATCCATCCATCCATCCATCCATCCATCCATCCATCCATCCATCCATCCATCCATCCATCCATCCATCCATCCGTCCGTCCGTCCGTCCGTCCGTCCGTCCTGTCCGTCCGTCCGTCCGTCCACCCACCTACCCATCCATCCATCCATCCATCCGTCCGTCCGTCCGTCCGTCCGTCCGTTCATCCGTCCGTCCGTCTGTCCGTCCATCCGTCTATCCATTGGAAATTGTTGTGAAGAAAAGTGGCATCAACGGGATCGCTCGGTACCTCGGCATCACCCCCATTGGCTCGAGTTCGGGGCTGCTGTGCTTGGAAGACCGCTACTGACCGCTGCCTTTTCTACTGCATTCCCTGCTAATAAAGCTCTCAAGAGTACCTCCATGTAGGCAGTGCAGTGCTTCACCCCGCCGCAGTGGTCAAGTGGCTAAAGTACTCGGCTGCTGACCCGCAGGTCACGAGATCGAACCCCGGCTGCAGCGACTGCATTTTCGATGGAGGCGGAAGTGGTGTAGGTCTGTGTACTCAGATTTGGGTGCACGTTAAATAACTTCAGGTGGTCGAAATTTCCGGAACCCTCCACTGCGACGTCTCTCATAATCATATGGTGGTTTTGAGACGTTAAACCCTACATATCAATCAATCAATCAATCAATCAGTGCAGTGCGTCATCAATTCGTGGTAGTGGGGATACGTCCTCGCGCGTGAGTTTATTATATGGCGATTGTCAATGCAAGAGCGCCAGCTACCATCCTTTTTTTTTTGAAGTGTTCACAGTACATTGAATGCCTAGAAAGGGACAAAACAGCATAGGCTGACAAACAGCAGTGCTGACTGCCAACTAGCTTTCATATCTACAGTAAAGGGACGCTAAAGTCAAACAACAATTTACGTTAGAGTGAAAGCTCAATGTATGACAACATCTAAAACGACCATATTAATTACAACAGTACTTACTCACCGAGAAAATAAGTGAATGCACAGAAACACAAGCGCCGCAGTAGGACATCTTCAAAATGATCCCGATGACATCGGATGAACCGCCTACATATAATCAGTAGTAATCAATCTTGCTGCACTAAATTAAGAGCGTTCCGAGTATCAAGAGATGCAATTAAATATTGCTTGTTCATTTCTGTTTGATTCATGGAAATAAGAATCGCCGGACGTTACTACGGGGAATGGCGCGACAGTTGTCTTTTTGCGAGTGGTTCGAAAATTCAATTTTTGCGTGGTTACATGGGACAGCTGGTGCCATCTAGCGGGGTGTAGTTGAAACAAAAGCGTCTGCGATCTCGAAGCCAATAGAGTGAAATCGATTAATGGCCGTTGTTGCTGCTGTGGTCCCACTGCTTTCAATCTGCTGCTACTAGCGCAGTAAAGCCGGACAACGTTGTGCATGGCAGCAGTGACGTGAGATGGACCGATTTGTCCGCTTCTTTAGGCGGGTAATTGGAAGTGCGCTAACCATATGCGGAGCACTAAAACGTGATTTGAGTTCAAAATAGGCCCTTCTTTCGCACAAAAGTAACACTACGAGGCTTCTGGACCCCCATTTCAAAACTCAATGTCAACTTGATAGTTCACTTTAGTGTCACTTTAAGGACATATATAGAAGGAAAGAGATAGGGTGCGTGACAGAAAGCATAAAAAAGAAAATGTGGAAAGGTACTGCTAGCACTGCTTTATACTTTGGCATGCTGCGAGCATACAACATGCCAACACATGGGCAATAAAACTAAGCCAAGTAATAAAATTCTTTATTGAAAAGCGCAATAGAAGGTGTGCTAATGCACATACCACCTAGCTTATGCATCGAATCAGCGTCGATAACTTCGCGAAATAGCTGAACCCTATCCCTTGCCGCTACACTGCTCTAATTTTAGGTGAGGTGTACACCCAGAGTCACAAAAACGAATGCAAATACCTTTTTTTACAAGAAAACAGGTGAAGCTCAAAGACTGCCCGATGTTTGGATAACACCTTTGCCGAGCATATTGTTCACTTCCACCTGGATAACGCGGCGCTCAGTGTGCGAGACACAATGAAGGTGCCGAGGAAGAGGCTCCATCTGTGTTTATACGATGCTGCACGATAGTCGGTTGCCCAAGAAGTTTTCCCAAGAAGTTGGCGATGGTTGGGCTCTGGCGGGCCTAAAAAGTGCCACGAATTACCATCGAACCGAAGCACTGGAGAGCAATATGCCCAAAGCGGTGGCAGGTGAACGATATCGGTAGTCGTCCGCTGTTTTTCATTCAGCCGGGATGCGGTAATGGGGAGAGAACCGTCGGTTTGAAATGAACATAGCGGGAGGTCGTTCTTATACTCTTGGGGTGGCGACAGAACAGATGAACGTCGCTGTAATATTTTCATGTTCGTGACGAACGAAGGCTTCGACGAGAGGAACTGAAACTGGGGTGGCATCGGAGATGCGCGAATAGAATGCTGCGGGTGCCATCACGTTGCAGCAGTGTTGAGAAGTCTAGGAAACGCCTGTCTTTATTTTTTTAAATTTACCCAATGAAGCCCGTAACAACGTTTACGACTTGAAGCTTCGAGAATAATTTATTCGTGAGTATTTAACAGTGTTTTCACTGTTTATTCTGAAATACTCAGATCAAAATACTCAGATCAAATACTTAACAGGCATGGCTAAATAAATACACTTATGGTCAATAATAAAGAGAACATAACTGATGTTTTGTCCCTAGCGTGAGGCGACACAAAGTGTTAGTTCATTTCACCATTAGTTTATTTCTGTCAAGACAGTGGGCGAATAGCAAGCGTGAGTATGGATCGAAGTTAGCGTCACGTCTGCATGGGTACAGCCATGTTGGCTTGTAATCCCAGCTACTGGCGCTTATGGTTCGGCAGCTTTGCGGGCCGAATGCCTTGGCTGGGGCATCTGGCTGGGTGAAGGGCAGTTACGGTCACGTTATGAAACACGGCAGTGCCAGGCGCCACTGCAGAAAGTTATTTCGAGAAGGCGGATGAAATACGATGCTGGACGTGACTGCTTATGAGTGATTCTGCGATGAGAGGCTGGAATAGGTTTGAAATATTTCACACAGAATAGAAAATCTGATACGCTTACTGTTATGAAACTACAAGAAAAATCTGCTCAATATATTGATAGGCAAGGTGATTGGCGAATTCAAGTTATTAAATTCTAAAATTTAACTTCAGTCATACCTTTAAAAATTTTTTCCATACATAGCAACAATAAGCTTATTGCCACGTACCTTGAACGCTGAAATTTACATTATTTCAAAGCGCACAGACCAAAATTATATTCTTTTTCAGGACAAGGTCTGCTCAAAAAATGGACTGCATCGAGTATTATAAAGGACGCTGTATTCTGCCGGACACCATTTGCGCAATCTACAACTTTGAAAACAGCTTTTGTAAACCACTGCAAGGAACAATATGGCAATAATTCTTTCTGCACTATGCGCATTG